>CM033641.1:191456294-191564762 GCA_019512145.1 Engystomops pustulosus
GGCTGAGCCCTCTCCATAGCCGGTAAGTCTTTGCTGCATGTGTTATCCCATCGATCCCGCTTTTTTTTTTTCCTTTCCATTTTTAACTCCCCACCTTCAAAAATCTATAATTTTTTATTTTTACACGTAAAGAGCTTTGTGAAGGCTTGTGAAAATGGTGAAAAAAAGCATTTGCTTCGCTTTCTTGTGGGCTGGATTTTTCAGCTTTCACTGTGCGCCCCAAATGACATGTCTACTGAATTCTTTGGGTAAGTGCGATCATGGGGATAAAGCATTTATATGGTTTTACAATGTTTTTAAATTTACAAAAATTAAAACAATCTTCTGGCATAATGACTGTTTCATAACTTCGCTGTACGGGCTGTGGGTGGTATCATTTTTTTGGACTTTTGATGATTTTTCAAGCTACCATTTTTAGGAGTATAAGCTTGATCACTTTTATGAATATTTTTACATTTTTCAAAATGGCAAAAAAAGTGCCATTTTCAACTTCGGGTTGCTATTTCTGCCTACAGGCTTAAACGCATATGAAAATATCTTATGATATTTTGATAGATCGGGCATTTCTTGGACACGGCGACCTTATGTGTTTATGATTTATTTTTATTTATATTTATAGAATTCTAGGGAAGGGGGGGTGTGATTGAATTTTTATGTTTTTTATAATAATTTTTAAAAACTTTTTTTATTTTGTTTTTACTTTTTCAGTCCCCTAGGGTACTTTAACCCAAGGTGTGTCTGATCGATCCTACCATATACGCCATATGCATATATTGGAATTTGTGATGTTCTTCTACGAGAAGCAAGCAAGAGACTACGACTGACCTATAGAGCTGTGCCAGGGATATCTCCTCCCTGGAGTCGTGTTTTGTACCCACCTTGTGCATAAACCGCGGCTGTGTCGGCCTATGTCGGTCTACAAAAGGGGTTCATTTGCAAGTCTTCCTCTCCTACCGGTGCTGGATTCTTCTTCGTGACCAAGAAGGAGGGCTCTCACCACCCTGCATTAACTACCCGGTGTTTTAAAAAGTTACGGGAAGAATCGATACCTTTGCCCGATCATGGAACTCTTTGATCGCCTCCGTGGAGCCAAGATCTTCACAACTGGACTTTCGGGGGCATATAACCTAATCCACATCCATGGGTGATGAATGGAAGACTGCCTTCAGCACTCGGGATGGGAACTTCCAGTATCTGGGCATGCCCTTGGACTCTGCAATGCGCAATGCTATGTTTCAAGAGTTGTCAATAATATTTTCAGAGAATTACTTTATTCCTGTGTCATGGTCTACAGTGACGTATATCTTGGGTTTCTCTACGCGAACTGGGTCCCATCAGGCCCAAGTATGACAAGTCTCAGGCGCCTAAGGGTTAATCGCCTTTAGCCAAACTCGAGAAATGTCAGTTCACCGGAAAAGCCTTCGTTCTTCGGGTATATCATCTCTGTCAAGGCACAGACAGATAATTCCTCTTAATTGCTGCGGTACTTCAGTGGCCTCCGCCCAGTGGGAATATTGTGTCATCAGAGATTCCTGGGGTTCATTATCTACTGCGTCAGTTTATACCACATTTCTCCCACCCTCTTGTCTCCTTTGTGGGTCGTTAACAAAGAAAGACACTGTTTAAAATAACCAGTCTAAAATTCCACGACAGCACTCCAGCGCCCATATCTTACAGGGGGCTCTGGCTTTTTAGTAGATCAGGTCGCAATCTCCCTGGCAGGTTGTAGGGAGAATGCTGGGACTTCTGGTTCTTCTGGTGGTTGCCAGCAGCGTTCTTGACCCCCGGCGCGTATCCGCGCAAAATCCACCTCTTGTCCCGGGCGCGGCTGCTAAGATCTTGCGCTGTCTAGGAGTTGTGTTCGGAACTGTGGGACTTGTGTACCTCTGCATGGTGCCTGGTTGTTCTGCACCATGAGGGGTTTAATTCCCAGAAGCTGTCCAGTCCATCAGGTTCTGTAGGTGGAGTTCTGGCTGCATAATTGCAACTTCACTAGTCACCGTGCCCGTGTTGAAATCCCTTCATCACTTGCTTCTTGCATTAGGTTGACTTGCTCTGTATTCGTATCTGAATTGTTGTGACCTGGCTATGTTTTTGACATTGCCTCTTGATTACTGACTTTGTTCTGACGTACCCTCTTGTTGTGACTGGCTAGTTTACCTCTCTTCTGTGTTTATGTTTGTCAGTCTGTTTGTGGTTTCCTCCCACACTATCCAGTGTTTTCGAGTCTTCAAGTAGTCGCCCCACGGTTTTAGAGTGGGGGGGCTATAGGAAGGGACAGAGGTTGGGGCAAGTTCGGGCACATATCCTGTCTTCTGTGTACCCAACCCAACAGAAACACTGGCCACACATAGGTCTGCATCCTGTATCCGACCTGCTACATTCACTCCTTCATGGAGCCTTTGTCAGCTGTGGTCGTCGCATGTTTCAGAGTCTGTTCAGCCGTCTCTTCAAATGCAGGTTTCTGGCAGACAACACCACAGGCTCACCACCTGCACCCCAGAAACCTAGGTTTTCCTCTCCCTGACTTGTTTTTTGGTGACCACAAGAATTTTTTTCATTAGGGAGGGATGTAAACTTATTTTTCTTTACGCCCTCACTCATTGGGCACCGAGACACAAAGGGTGGGGTGGTCATTTCTCTTTTGCGCAGTTGATCCGCAAAAATTGGGCCTTTTCTCTCCCACCTGACTCCCATCCGCTCTTCTTTTGATGCTTGGTTTCTGCTTTAGGCCAGATTTATGATAACAATGACAAGCCGAGCACTGCAGTTTCCCACCTTAGATCTCTGTGTTAGGGAAAACTGACGGCGGAAGATTATTGTGCCCAATTCAGACAGTATTGCACTGACTCGCAATGGAACGACTGTGCCCTAAAAGACCAATTTATTGTCCGGACTGTTCGACTGAGTACAGGACTTAGTTCTTAGCTATGCCGAGCCTCAGACATTAAAGGAAGCTATGGTCGTCTGAGTTGATCATGCCTAAGATCCAGGCGATCACCTCGGGGTCCCCTGACTGTCAGCCAGCAGCCAGTCTTCTCCAGGGCCGTCAAGAATTGGAATCCAGGAGCTGGATAGCATCTCTACGCACACAGCGGAAGAACATCGAATAAGACGGCCATCTTTGTTTCTGCGTGGAAAGTCCTGATCTCAGATAAACACCTTTCAAGAGTGGCAGCAGCAGGAAAAATTTCAGACCAGTAGGGAAAAAGATTGAAACGAAACCGTACAAGTAAATACAATCTAGAAAAATGGGAGACTGAGCTCCTAAGCAGCCCTCTATTACTGCTTAGGAGCCAGGTACTCCCAGTGTGTCAGATTGTATTTACCATGTACGGTTACGTTTCAATCTGTTTCCTGTAGGTCGCGCCTTCTTGGATTTCACGGCGCTGTAGGGTGATTAAATCGAAATCCCCGCAGATAAAGCTTATGTAGGACACTATGCATGAAGAATGGTGTTCTTTCCTAGTTATGGAAAATTTGTCTGAAAATGTCATTCTTGGTTCCTGTTGGCTTCCGGATCCACATCCATGGTAATTGATTGGGAAACGGGGAGGTGGTTCTTTGGGGTCCTCACTGTAAGGGTCACCTGACCAGAGTTTCATTATGTACAGTAGAGTGGTGGCGGAAGATCAGAGTCTTCTAGGTTTTCTCTCTGACTACTCAGATGTGTTTTCAAAACCCTTGTACCAAGTCCCCTCCTCACAGGGAGTTTGATTGTAAAATTGACCTTCTTCCTGATGCTAGATTGCCAAAGGGTCGTTATATAACTCGTCAGTACCAGAACGGGGTAACTGAAGAGTTATATTGATGAGAGTATGGCAATCTGACATTACCATCCCCTGAGTCGGCCCACTGGGGCCGGGTTCTTTTTTTTGAGAAAAAAAAGATGGGGTTCACGGCCAATGCATTGATTACGAGATTTAAATAAGATAACGGATATAAAAAAACTTAGGTCCTCTCCCCTGATCCGGATCTCTTAAATCAGGTTTCTGGGCCCAAGTTTTCTCTATTAAAGAATCTTAGAGGGGCTTATAACTGATCGCATCCGGGAAGGGGATGAGTGGAAGACTCGCATTTGGGACACTTTGGTTATGCCTTTGGTTTGAGCAATGCCCCCAGCAGTTTTTCAAGGGTTTATGAACTCCATCTTTCATGAGTACATTGGTGTGTTTATGGTGGTGTACTGGACGATATTTATGTCTCTCCTAAAAGAAACAATCTCCACCAAGTACTTACCAGGTTGTGCAAAAACCACTCTCGCCTAAGCTGGGAAAAGTGTGTTTTTTGCGTCCAGAATGTTTCCTTCTTAGTTATGTTGTACTCCCTGATGTACAGATGGATCGAGTAAGGTTTCAGGCGCTCACAGTGGGTTCGGCCTACCAATCTTAAGGCCTTACAACGTTTTTTAGGTTTCACTAACTATTATCGGAACTTTATTAAGAACTTTCCTATGATCGCCAACACCCCTCACGGATGCGTAACCCGTTAAGGGTGACTGATACGACAATTGGCTGCCCCCCTGCTGCGTTGCTCTGCGTTTGAGAACTCTAAAAAGCGGCATTTCGAGTCAGCCCCTTTTGGTTTAACTGACCTCCTCTCTCTACCATTGGTGTGGAGGTAGATGCCTCCGAGGGTGGAGTAGGCCTTCACGGGCTGAGCCCTCTCCATAGCCGGTAAGTCTTTGCTGCATGTGTTATCCCATCGATCCCGCTTTTTTTTTTTCCTTTCCATTTTTAACTCCCCACCTTCAAAAATCTATAATTTTTTATTTTTACACGTAAAGAGCTTTGTGAAGGCTTGTGAAAATGGTGAAAAAAAGCATTTGCTTCGCTTTCTTGTGGGCTGGATTTTTCAGCTTTCACTGTGCGCCCCAAACTGACATGTCTACTGAATTCTTTGGGTAAGTGCGATCATGGGGATAAAGCATTTATATGGTTTTACAATGTTTTTAAATTTACAAAAATTAAAACAATCTTCTGGCATAATGACTGTTTCATAACTTCGCTGTACGGGCTGTGGGTGGTATCATTTTTTTGGACTTTTGATGATTTTTCAAGCTACCATTTTTAGGAGTATAAGCTTGATCACTTTTATGAATATTTTTACATTTTTCAAAATGGCAAAAAAAGTGCCATTTTCAACTTCGGGTTGCTATTCTGCCTACAGGCTTAAACGCATATGAAAATATCTTATGATTTTTGATATGATCGGGCATTTCTTGGACACGGCGACCTTATGTGTTTATGATTTTATTTTTATTTATATTTATAGAATTCTAGGGAAGGGGGGGTGTGATTGAATTTTTATGTTTTTTATAATAATTTTTAAAAACTTTTTTTATTTTGTTTTTACTTTTTCAGTCCCCTAGGGTACTTTAACCCAAGGTGTGTCTGATCGATCCTACCATATACGCCATATGCATATATTGGAATTTGTGATGTTCTTCTACGAGAAGCAAGCAAGAGACTACGACTGACCTATAGAGCTGTGCCAGGGATATCTCCTCCCTGGAGTCGTGTTTTGTACCCACCTTGTGCATAAACCGCGGCTGTGTCGGCCTATGTCGGTCTACAAAAGGGGTTCATTTGCAAGTCTTCCTCTCCTACCGGTGCTGGATTCTTCTTCGTGACCAAGAAGGATGGCTCTCACCACCCTGCATTAACTACCCGGTGTTTTAAAAAGTTACGGGAAGAATCGATACCTTTGCCCCGATCATGGAACTCTTTGATCGCCTCCGTGGAGCCAAGATCTTCACAACTGGACTTTCGGGGGCATATAACCTAATCCACATCCATGGGTGATGAATGGAAGACTGCCTTCAGCACTCGGGATGGGAACTTCCAGTATCGGGCATGCCCTTGGACTCTGCAATGCGCAATGCTATGTTTCAAGAGTTGTCAATAATATTTTCAGAGAATTACTTTATTCCTGTGTCATGGTCTACAGTGACGTATATCTTGGGTTTCTCTACGCGAACTGGGTCCCATCAGGCCCAAGTATGACAAGTCTCAGGCGCCTAAGGGTTAATCGCCTTTAGCCAAACTCGAGAAATGTCAGTTCACCGGAAAAGCCTTCGTTCTTCGGGTATATCATCTCTGTCAAGGCACGACAGATAATTCCTCTTAATTGCTGCGGTACTTCAGTGGCCTCCGCCCAGTGGGAATATTGTGTCATCAGAGATTCCTGGGGTTCATTATCTACTGCGTCAGTTTATACCACATTTCTCCCACCCTCTTGTCTCCTTTGTGGGTCGTTAACAAAGAAAGACACTGTTTAAAATAACCAGTCTAAAATTCCACGACAGCACTCCAGCGCCCATATCTTACAGGGGGCTCTGGCTTTTTAGTAGATCAGGTCGCAATCTCCCTGGCAGGTTGTAGGGAGAATGCTGGGACTTCTGGTTCTTCTGGTGGTTGCCAGCAGCGTTCTTGACCCCCGGCGCGTATCCGCGCAAAATCCACCTCTTGTCCCGGGCGCGGCTGCTAAGATCTTGCGCTGTCTAGGAGTTGTGTTCGGAACTGTGGGACTTGTGTACCTCTGCATGGTGCCTGGTTGTTCTGCACCATGAGGGGTTTAATTCCCAGAAGCTGTCCAGTCCATCAGGTTCTGTAGGTGGAGTTCTGGCTGCATAATTGCAACTTCACTAGTCACCGTGCCCGTGTTGAAATCCCTTCATCACTTGCTTCTTGCATTAGGTTGACTTGCTCTGTATTCGTATCTGAATTGTTGTGACCTGGCTATGTTTTTGACATTGCTCTCTTGTTACTGACTTTGTTCTGACGTACCCTCTTGTTGTGACTGGCTAGTTTACCTCTCTTCTGTGTTTATGTTTGTCAGTCTGTTTGTGGTTTCCTCCCACACTATCCAGTGTTTTCGAGTCTTCAAGTAGTCGCCCCACGGTTTTAGAGTGGGGGGGCTATAGGAAGGGACAGAGGTTGGGGCAAGTTCGGGCACATATCCTGTCTTCTGTGTACCCAACCCAACAGAAACACTGGCCACACATAGGTCTGCATCCTGTATCCGACCTGCTACATTCACTCCTTCATGGAGCCTTTGTCAGCTGTGGTCGTCGCTTGTTTCAGAGTCTGTTCAGCCGTCTCTTCAAATGCAGGTTTCTGGCAGACAACACCACAGGCTCACCACCTGCACCCCAGAAACCTAAGGTTTTCCTCTCCCTGACTTGTTTTTTGGTGAACCACAAAGAATTTTTTTCATTAGGGGAGGGATGTAAACTTTATTTTTCTTTACGCCCTCATCATTGGCACCGAGACACAAAGGGTGGGGTGGTCATTTCTCTTTCTGCGCAGTTGAATCCGCAAAAATTGGGCCTTTTCCTCTCCCACCTGACTCCCATCCGCTCTTCTTTTGATGCTTGGTTCTGCTTTAGGCCAGATTTATGATGAACAACCTGACTCGCGAGCACTGCAGTTTCCCACCTTAGATCTCTTGTGTTAGGGAAAACTGACGGCGGAAGATTATTGTGCCCAATTCAGACAGTATGTGCACTGACTCGCAATGGAACGACTGTGCCCTAAAAGACCAATTTATGTCCGGACTGTTCGACTGAGTACGGACTTAGTCTTAGCTATGCCGAGCCTCAGACATTAAAGGAAGCTATGGTCGTCTGAGTTGATCATGCGCCTAAGATCCAGGCGATCACCTCGGGGTCCCCTGACTGTCAGCCAGCAGCCAGTCTCGTCTCCAGGCCGTCAAGAATTGGAATCCAGGAGCTGGATAGCATCTCTACGCACACAGCGGAAGCAACATCGAATAAGGACGCCATCTTTGTTTCTGCGTGGAAGTCCTGTATCTCAGATAACACCTGTTCAAGATGGCAGCAGCAGGAAAATTCAGACCAGTACGGGAAAAGATTGAACGAACCGTACAAGGTAATACAATCTAGAAACAATGGGAGTACTGAGCTCCTAAGCAGTCCCTCTATTACTGCTTAGGAGCCAGGTACTCCCAGTGTGTCAGATTGTATTTACCATGTACGGTTACGTTTCAATCTGTTTCCTGTAGGTGGCGCGCCTTCTTGGATTTCACGGCGCTGTAGGGTGATTAAATCCGAATCCCCGCAGATAAAGCTTATGTAGAGACCTATGCATGAAGAATGGTGTTCTTTCCTAGTTATGGAAATTTGTCTGAAAATGTCATTCTTGGTATCCCTGTGGGCTTCCGGATCCACATCCAGGTAATTGATTGGGAAACGGGGAGGTGGTTCTTTGGGGTCCTCACTGTAAGGGTCACCTGACCAGAGTTTCATTATGTACAGTAGAGTGGCGGCGGAAGATCAGAGTCTTCTAGGTTTTCTCTCTGACTACTCAGATGTGTTTTCAAAACCCTTGTACCAAGCCCCTCTCACAGGGAGTTTGATTGTAAAATTGACCTTCTTCCTGATGCTAGATTGCCAAAGGTCGTATATATAACCTCGTCAGTACCAGAACGGGGTAACTGAAGAGTTATATTGATGAGAGTATGGCAATCTGACATTACCATCCCTCTGGAGTCGGCCCACTGGGGCCGGGTTCTTTTTTTTGAGAAAAGAAAAGATGTGGGTTCACGCATGCATTGTTATCGAGATTTAAATAAGATAACGGTATAATAAAAACTTAGGTCCTTCCCCTGATCCGGATCTCTTAAATCAGGTTTCTGGGCCCAAGTTTTCTCTAATTAAGATCTCTAGAGGGGCTTATAACTGATCGCATCCGGGAAGGGGATGAGTGGAAGACTCGCATTTGGGACACTTTGGTTATGCCTTTGGTTTGAGCAATGCCCCCAGCAGTTTTTCAAGGGTTTATGAACTCCATCTTTCATGAGTACATTGGTGTGTTTATGGTGGTGTACTGGACGATATTTATGTCTCTCCTAAAAGAAACAATCTCCACCAAGTACTTACCAGGTTGTGCAAAAACCACTCTCGCCTAAGCTGGGAAAAGTGTGTTTTTTGCGTCCAGAATGTTTCCTTCTTAGTTATGTTGTACTCCCTGATGTACAGATGGATCGAGTAAGGTTTCAGGCGCTCACAGTGGGTTCGGCCTACCAATCTTAAGGCCTTACAACGTTTTTTAGGTTTCACTAACTATTATCGGAACTTTATTAAGAACTTTCCTATGATCGCCAAACCCTCACCGGATCTAACGCCGTAAGGGGTGTGATACGAACAATTGGTGCCCGCCCTGCTGCGTGTGCTCTGCGTTTGAGAACTCTAAAAGCGGATCATTCTCGAGTCAGCCGCCCCATTTTGGGTTACCTGACCTCCTCTACTCTACCATTGTGTTTTGGAGGTAGATGCCTCCGAGGGTGGAGTAGGTCCATAGCCGGTAAGTCTTTGCTGCATATAGCAGTAAAGACTTACCAGTAAAACCAGCGATCAGTGCTAGCCCCGATCGCATGTGTTATCCCATCGATCCCGCTTTTTTTTTTCCTTTCCATTTTTAACTCCCCACCTTCAAAAATTTATACATTTTTAATTTTTACACGTAAAGAGCTTTGTGAAGGCTTGTGAAAATGGTGAAAAATGCATTTGCTTCGCTTTCTTGTGGGCCTGGATTTTTCAGCTTTCACTGTGCGCCCCAAATGACATGTCTACTGAATTCTTTGGGTAAGTGCGATCATGGGGATAACGCATTTTTATAGGCTTTACAATGTTTTTATACATTTACAAAAATTAAAACAATCTTCTGGCACTAATGACTGTTTCATACTTCGCTGTACGGAGCTGTGGGTGGTATCATTTTTTTTGCGACTTTTGATGATCTTTTCAATGCTACCATTTTTAGGACTGTATAACCTTTTGATCACTTTTTATTGAATATTTTTACATTTTTCAAAATGGCAAAAAAGTGCCATTTTCAACTTCGGGTGCTATTTCTGCTACAGGCTTAAACGCATTGAAAATACTTTATGATATTTTGATAGATCGGGCATTTTCGGACACGGCGATACCTTATGTGTTTATGATTTTTACTTTTTATTTATATTTATATGAATTCTAGGGAAGGGGGGGTGATTTGAATTTTTATGTTTTTTTATTATAATTTTTTAAAACTTTTTTTATTTTGTTTTTACTATTTTTCAGATCCCCTAGGGTACTTTAACCCAAGGTTGTCTGATCGATCCTACCATATAAGAGATTTTTGATGATCTTTTCAATGCTACCATTTTTAGGACTGTATAACCTTTGATCACTTTTTATTGAATATTTTACATTTTTCAAAATGGCAAAAAAGTGCCATTTCAACCGGGTTGCTATTTCTGCTACAGGCTTAAACGCATTGAAAATACTTTATGATATTTGATAGATCGGGCATTTTCGGACACTGGGCGAAGACCTTATGTGTTTATGATTTTTACTTTTTATTTATATTTATATGAATTCTAGGGAAGGGGGGGTGATTTGAATTTTTATGTTTTTTTATTATAATTTTTTAAAACTTTTTTTATTTTGTTTTTACTATTTTTCAGATCCCCTAGGGTACTTTAACCCAAGGTTGTCTGATCGATCCTACCATATACTGCCATACTGCATTATATGGACTTTGCTGATGTCTTCTCAGAGAAGCAAGCAGAGACTACGACTGACCTATAGAGCTGCTGCCAGGCACATCTCCTCCCTGGAGTCGGTGTACCCACTATCTGTGCCTAAAACCGCGGCTGTGTCGGCCTATGTCGGTCTACAAAAGGGGTTCATTTGCAAGTCTTCCTCTCCTACCGGTGCTGGATTCTTCTTCGTGACCAAGAAGGATGGCTCTCACCACCCTTGCATTAACTACCGCGGTGTTAAAAAAGTTACGGGAAAGAATCGATACCTTCTGCCCCTGATCATGGAACTCTTTGATCGCCTCCGTGGAGCCAAGATCTTCACTAAACTGGACTTTTGGGGGGCATATAACCTAATCCACATCCATGTGGGTGATGAATGGAAGACTGCCTTCAGCACTCGGGATGGGAACTTCCAGTATCTGGGCATGCCCTTTGGACTCTGCAATGCGCAATGCTATGTTTCAAGAGTTTGTCAATAATATTTTCAGAGACTTACTTTAAACCTGTGTCATGGTCTACGTGGACGATATCTTGGTGTTCTCTACGGAACTGGAGTCCCATCAGGCCCAAGTGTGACAAGTTCTCAGGCGCCTAAGGGTTAATCGCCTTTATGCCAAACTCGAGAAATGTCAGTTCCACCGGAAAAGCCTTCCGTTCTTCGGGTATATCATCTCTGTCAAGGCACTACAGATAATTCCTACTAAGTTGCCTGCGGTACTTCAGTGGCCTCGCCCAGTGGGAATTTGTGTCATCCAGAGATTCCTGGGCTTCATTATCTACTGCCGTCAGTTTATACCACATTTCTCCACCCTCTTGTCTCCTTTTGTGGCGTTAACAAAGAAAGACACTGTTTAAAATACCAGTCTTAAAATTCCACCGACAGCACTCCAGCGCCCATATCTTACAGGGGGCTCTGGCTTTTTAGTAGATCAGGTCGCAATCTCCCTGTCAGGTTTGCTAGGGAGAATGCTGGGACTTCTGGTTCTTCTGGTGGTGCCAGCAGCGTTCTCTGACCCCCGGCGCGTATCCGCGCAAACTCCACCTCTTGTCCCGGGCAGCGGCTGCTAAGATCTTGCGCTGTCTAGGAGTTGTGTTCGGAACTGCTGGGACTTGTGGTACCTCTGCCATGGTGCATTGTGTCGCACCATGAGGGGTTATTCCCAGAAGCTGTCCAGCTCCTATCAGGTTCTGTAGGTGGAGTTCTGGCTGCATAAATTGCAACTTCACTAGTCACCGTGCCCAGTGTTTGAAATCCCTTCATCACTTGCTTCTCTGCATTAGGTTTGACTTGCTCTGTATCTGTATCTGAATTGTTGTGACCTCGGCTAGTTTTACATTGACTCTTTTTGATTAATGATTGTTCTTGACGTACCCTCTTGGTGTGACATCCGGCTAGTTTACCTCTCTTCTGTGTTTTTATGTTTGTCAGTCTGTTTGTGTTTCCCTCCCAACTATCCAGTGTATTTCGACGTCTTCCAGTAGTCGCCCCACGGTTGATTTAGAGTGGGGGGCTATAGGAAGGGACAGAGGTTGGGGCAAGTTCAGGCGAAACACTATCCCTGTCTTCTGTGTTCACAACCCCTAACAGAAACACTGGCCACAACATAGGTCTGCATCCTGTATCGACCTGCTACATTCACTCCTCATGGAGCCTTTGTTCAGCTGTGGTCGCTCGCATGTTCAGAGTCTGTCAGCCGTCTTCAAATGCAGGTTTCTGGCAGACAACACCACAGGCTCACTGCACCTGCACCCCAGAAACTAAGGTTTCTCTCCCTGACTTGTTTTTTGGTGAGACCACCCCCCCCCAAGAATTTTTTCATTAGGGGAGGGATGTCAAAAACTTATTTTTCTTACGCCCTACTAATAATTGGGCACCGAAGACACAAAGGGGTGGGGCGTGGTTATTTCTTCTTTCGCGCAGGTAAGGTGTGATCCGCAAAAATTGGAGCCTTTCTCTCCCACCTGATCTCCATTTCCGCTCTTCTTTTTGTGCTTGTTCTGCTTTAGGGCAAGATTTATGATGAAACTGCAACGCGAGCACTGGCAGTTTCCCACCTTAGATCTCTTGTGTTAGGGAAAACTGACGGCGAGAAAAGATTATTGGCCCAATTCAGACAGTATGTGACTGACTCGCCAAGGTGGAACGACTGGGCCCTAAAAGACCAATTTAGGTGTCCGGACTGTCGGACTGAGTACGGACTTAGTTCTTAGCTTACATGCCGGAGCTCAGACATAAAGGAAGCTTATTGGTCGTCTGAGTTGATCATGGCCTAACGATCCAGGCGATCACCTCGGGGTCCCCTGACTGTCAGCCAGGCAGCAGTCGTCTCCCAGGGGCCGTCAAAGAATTGGAATCCAGGAGCTGGAGATAGATCTTCTACGCACACAGGCGGAAGCAACACGATAAAGACGGCCCAATCTTTGTTTGCTGGGAAAGTCCTGAATCTCAGAACTAACACCTGTTCAAGATGAGGCAGCAGCAGGAAAAAATAATTCAGACCAAGTACGGGAAAAAGATTGAAAACGTAAACCGTACAAGGTAATACAATCTAGACCAAAACTGGGAGTTACTGAGCTCCTAAGCAGCTCCCTCTATTACTGCATAGGAGCTCAGGTACTCCCAGTGTTGTCAGATTGTATTTACCATGTACGGTTACGTTTTCAATCTGTTTCATGTATGGTCGCAGCCTTCTTGGATTTTCACGGGCGCTTTGTAGGGTTGATTAAAAATCGAAACCCCGCAGATAAAGCTTTTATGTAGGACACTATCATGAAGAATGGTGTTCTTTCCTAGTTATGGGAAAATTTGTTCTGAAAATGGTCATTCTTGGTTATCCTGTGGGCTCCGGAATCCACATAAGGTGGTAATTGATGGGGAAAAACTCGGGGGGTGTCTTTGGGGCCTCACTGGTAAGGGTCCACCGACCAGAGTTTTCATTATGTTTACAGTAGAGTGGCTGGAGGAAGATCCAGAGTCTTCTGAGGTTTTCTCTCTGACTACTCAGATGTGTTTTCAAAACCATCTGTCCAAGACTCTCTCACAGGGAGTTTGGAATTGTAAAAATGTGACTTCTTCCTGATTGCTAGGGATTGCCAAAGGGTCGTATATATAACTGTCAGTACCAGAACTGGGCGTAACTGAAGAGTATATTGATGAGAGTATGGCAATCTGACATTATCCATCCCCTGGAGTGCCCACTGGGGGCCGGGTTCTTTTTTTTGAGATAAAAAGAAAAGATGTGGTTCACGGCCATTGCAATGTTTAGCGAGATTTTAAATAAGATAACGGTAAGTTAAAATTATAAAAACTTAGGTCTTCTCCCCTTGATCCGGATCTCTTAAATCCAGGTTTCTGGGGCCCAAGTTTTCTCTATCTAAAGTAGATCTACAGAGGGGCTTATAACTGATATCGCATCCGGGAAAAGGGGGTTAATTGAGTGAAAAGACCAGCATTTGGAAACTTTTTGGTTATGCCTTTTGGTTTCTGAGCAATGCCGCACCAGCAGGTTTCAAGGGTTTTATGAACTCCATTCTTCTGATTAACATTGGTGTGGTTTTATGGTGGTGTACTGGACGATATTTATTCTCTCTAAAAAAGCAAAATCGTCCACCAAGTACTTACAGGTTGTGCAAAAACCACTCTGTCGCTTAAAGCTGGGAAAAGTGTGTTTTTTGCGTCTCAGAATGTTTCCTTTTCTTAGGTTATGTTGGTACTCCCTGATGTTACAGATGGATCACCGAGTTAAGGTTCAGGCCGCTCACAGATGGGTTCGCCCTACCAATCTTAAGGGGCCTTACAACGTTTTTTAGGTTTCACTAACTATTTCGGAACTTATTAAGAAACTTTTCCTATGATCGCCAAACCCACCACGGATCTAACCCGTAAGGGTGATTGATCGAACAATTGGTCCCTGCTTGGGCTTTGCTACTGGTTTGAAACCTCTAAAAAAGCGGCAATTTCGATGTCAGCCCCATTTTTTGGTTTAATACCTGACCTCTCTCTACATTGTGTGGAGGGGGTAGATGCCTCCGAGGGTTTGGAAGTAGGTGCAGTGTGTTTCTAAAGGGGTCCTCCAACTCCCACCAGACTTAAGGACCCTGCTAACGTGCAATATTTCTCTAGGAAAAGTTTTCTTCTTGTCAGAGGGAATTATGATATTGGTATCGAGAGCTCCTTTGCCATTAAGTGGGTAGCTCTTCAATCCGATAACTGTGCTCAAACCATGATCTAAGAAATTAGTATATGTGGATACTGCTAAGCGCTTTGATACGGGCAAAATCAAGTCCAACTCCGTTGTCAAGGGGCTAGGTGGGCTCTTGTTTTTCTCTCGCTTAATTTTTAATTTTGTGAATACCCACCGACCTGGCCTGGGTCAAAAAAAATTGTGAAGGGACTGATTGCCTTGTCCTGGAGCTTCGGGACTCCTGGAGCATCCAGGAGGGCTTATGAACTAGGTTTAATATTTGTATCCAGTTTTTGAGATGTCTCCTACCACCTCTACCTTCAAATTTATTTTAGTCAGGGACCAAAGATTCTGCACCTAAAGGGGGGGGAACTTCCGGGCGGAAGGCAAATTTATTGTTCCTCTTCGTGTCGTTTTTTTTGAGCGTGGTTGTGGGAGACACATTTGCTCGGTAATGGAGGTTGAGTTGTGTTCGGAACTGCTGGGACTTGTGGTACCTCTGCATGGTGCCTGGTTGTTCTGCACCATGAGGGGTTAATTCCCAGAAGCTGTCCAGCTCCTATCAGGTTCTGTAGGTGGAGTTCTGGCTGCATAAATTGCAACTTCACTAGTCACCTGTGCCAGTGTTTGAAATCCCTTCATCACTTGCTCTCTGCATTAGGTTGACTTGCTCTGTATCTGTATCTGAATTGTTGTGACCTCGGCTAGTTTTTGACATTGACTCTTTGCTTACTGACTTTGTTCTTGACGTACCCTCTTGTTGTGACTCCGGCTAGTTTACCTCTCTTCTGTGTTTTATGTTTGTCAGTCTGTTTGTGTTTCCCTTCCCACACTTATCCAGTGTATTTCGAGTCTTCAAGTAGTCGCCCCACGGTTTAGAGTGGGGGGGCTATAGGAAGGGACAGAGGTTGGGGCAAGTTCAGGGCACACTATCCCCTGTCTTCTGTGTTACCCAACCCTAACAGAAACACTGGCCACACATAGGTCTGCATCCTGTATCCGACCTGCTACATTCACTCCTTCCATGGAGCCTTTGTCAGCTGTGGTCGCTCGCATGTTCAGAGTCTGTCAGCCCGTCTTCAAATGCAGGTTTCTGGCAGACAACACCACAGGCTCCACTGCCACCTGCACCAGAACCTAAGGTTCCTCTCCCTGACTTGTTTTTTGGTGACCACAAGAAATTTTTTTCATTTAGGGAGGGATGTAAACTTTATTTTTCTTTACGCCCTCACTCATTGGGCACCGAGACACAAAGGGTGGGCGTGGTCATTTCTCTTTTGCGCAGTGATCCGCAAAATTGGGCCTTTTCTCTCCCACCTGACTCTCCATCCCGCTCTTCTTTTGATGCTTTGTTTTCTGCTTTAGGCCAGATTTATGATGAACCTGACCGCCGAGCACTGGCAGTTTCCCACCTTAGATCTCTGTGTTAGGGAAAACTGACGGCGGAAGATTATTGTGCCCAATTCAGACAGTATGTGACTGACTCGCAATGGAACGACTGTGCCCTAAAAGACCAATTTATGTCCGGACTGTCAGACTGAGTACAGGACTTAGTCTTAGCTTATGCCGAGCCTCAGACATTAAAGGAAGCTATGGTCGTCTGAGTTGATCATCGCCTAAGATCCAGGCGATCACCTCGGGTGTCCCCTGACTGTCAGCCAGCAGCCAGTCTGTCTCCAGGCCGTCAAGAATTGGAATCCATGGAGCTGGATAGCATCTCTACTGCACAGCGGAAGCAACATCGAATAAGACGCCATCTTTGTTTCTGCTGTGGAAGTCCTGATCATCAGATACACACCTGTTCCAAGAGGCAGCGGCAGCTGTCTCCTCCCACCTCTCCTCTCAAATTTTAGCAGGACAAAGATCTGCACCTAAAGACCTCCCGGAAGGCAAATTATTTGTTCCTCTTTCTTGTCGTTTGAGAGTGTTGTTGGAGACACATTGCTCGGTATTGGCAGGTCAACCGGGAATGCGGAGTACCTTGGATCTCTTAAAGAGAAGTTACTGGTGGCCTCACATGACTAATGATGTGCACGCATTTGTCCAAGCCTGTCAGGTCTGTCCGCGAGGAAAGACTCCCAGGAGATGTCCTGAGGGGCCTCTTCTTCCGCTTCTAGTTCCCACCAGGCCATGGTCTAAAGTGTCTTTGGATTTTGTCACTGATCTGCCAGCATCTCAAGGCTATACAGTGATTTGGGTGGTAGTGGACCGTTTCTCTAAAATGGGACACTTTGCTCCATTAAAGTTACCTTCAGCTGAAGAATTGGCTGAATTGTTTATACAGAATATTGTACGCCTCCATGGTATACCAGATGATATTGTGTCAGATAGGGGCGTACAATTTGTTTCCAAATTTTGGCAAGCATTTTGTTCTAGACTGGAAGTGAATTTGTCGTTCTCGTCGGCGTTTCACCCTGAGTCTAATGGTCAGTCCGAGAGAATGAATCAGGAGATGATTCAATACCTGCGACTCTTTGTCTCAGACAGTCAGAACCACTGGGTGAAATTCCTTCCGTTGGCAGAATTTGCTATTAATAATCACTGTAGTTCTTCCACTCAGTTTTCTCAGTTTTTCTGCAATTATGGTTTTCATCCTCGTTTCTCCTTTTCATCTGTGCCTGTCGCTAATATTCCTCGGCTATTACATCCAAGTTGCGCACGCTCTGGTCGCAAGTTCAGGAGAATATTCAGAGGGCACAAAATTCTCCTTCTCCATCTATTGTGGAGGGGAATCTGGAATTTGAGGTGGAAAAAGTTGTGAATTCCAGATGGGTAGGTAACTCCCTGCAGTACCTGGTCCATTGGAAAGGTTTTGGTCCTGAGGATAGGTTTTGGGTTCTGGCTAGAGATGTTCATGCTCCGCGGTTACTCAGGTTATTTCATCAGGCCTATCCTCAAAAGCCATCTTTACGATCTAGGGGTCCGAAGGCCCTCCGTCAGGGGGGGGGGGGGTTCTGTCAGGTTCGCTAGGGAGAATGCTGGGACTTCTGGTTCTTCTGGTGGTGCCAGCAGCTTTCTCCGACCCCCCGTGCGTATCCGCGCGAACTCCACCTCTCGTCCCGGGCAGCGGCTGCTAACATCTCGCGCTGTCTAGGAGTTGTGTTTGGAGGTTGGGGAAAGCTCAGGGCACACTATCCCCTGTCTTCTGTGTTACCCAACCCTAACACTCCCCCAGTTTGGTTCTAAAACAAGGTTCAAACTGGAAGAATGACTGCTATAGTTTCAGCAGTCACCTACCTGCAGTGACTAGTTAATCCTATGGGCCAGGCGTTTCTGCCCCTGCCTGGACACCTACCCTTCTCCTTGCCTAGGCACATGCCCAAAGTGGTGTGTGTGTTGGAGAAGCCAGGAAACTGGTGGGGAAAGGAGATTTATTTGCCACTGCAGGCTATGCTGAATGCTGACAATATGATAGACTAGAAAGAAGAAGGGATGTGGAGCTCCTCTGTTTGCACTAAGGTTCAAGATATAGAATTACAGGGGTCTCAAGATATAGAATTACAGGGATAATAACAGTTATAAGATATCACTGTAATAAATCTGTAAGACCCAGACAGCAAGCTATTTGTATACAAGTATCCAATATACTAGATGGTAACCTAGATGGAGCTAGTCTGAATAAAAATTTGTTGGGTCACAAAGAGTGCAGTCATGAGGGATTATAAAGTCTATAGGACACAACCCTGTTAGTGTTCCAGTAATTGAGGATTGTAATTAATGTACAATCTAGTTAAGAATAATCAAACAACTATCAAACAACAAATAATTCATAAATAAACATGACGTGCAATAAAAAAGAGCTTAAGGAAATCTACCATTTGTTTGCAAACATACCTTGAGAATGCTGTAGCTACACTGATGCAGAAACCATTTGTTTAATCCCTGAATTGAAATGGTTTTGCTGAAAAAAAAAATTATAAAATTATGAAATGAGGCTCTGCGCTCCTGTGGCTAGGCCGCACTTCTTCTTTACCCTAATTGCACTGCTCCAGAGAATGATGTAATCAATGTGTTGTCCCTGACAGGCAGAAGTAATCGATGCTGCACCATCCCCCAGCTGCAGTATATGAGACATCCAGCTCAGGTTGATTAGTCCCTGCCCCCATAAACGCTAGTCATCCCCCTGCCACCCAGTATATAGCCAGCCCTGCCTCCCCATTATATAGACAGCCCCCAGTAGATAGCTAGCCAGCCCCCAGTAGATAGATAGCCAGCCCCCAGTATATAGCCAGCCAGTCACAGTATATAGCCAGCACCCTGCCCCCTATTATATAGCCAGCCATCCCCCTGCCCCCCAATATACAGCCAGTCCCTAGTAATAACAACACAGAAAATATTGTGCTGGGTGGCAGTACTTTGCAATCGTCAGTGTGTATGAGGTTATTCAGATTTCTCAATCATCAAATCGACATATAAGAAAAAGTAGTGTCTGGTTCTCTTAATGTGAATAGGTCCGAATAGTACTCATAGAAAAAAACAGTAGAAGCTCACCAGTATTCTCCTTCTTATTTCTGTTTATTGGTGCATACTTACAAAAAAAGTTATTAAACAGTGTTGAACAGGGGAGGGGGAAGAGACACGTGAAGAGGGGGAAAGACAACCCAAACACATGACAGCTGTTTTGCGCTCCTGGTGCTTCATCTGACCATTTTGAATAGTAAATACACTCACTGGCCACTTTATTAGGTACACCTGTCCAACTGCTAGTTAACACTTATTTCTAATCAGCCAATCACATGATGGCAACTGTAGACATGGTCAAGACAATCTCCTGCAGTTCAAACCGAGCATCAGTATGGGACGAGAAAGGCATTTGAGTGCCTTTGAACGTGGCTGGTTGTTGGTGCCGAAGGGCTGGTCTGAGTATTTCGAAACTGCTGATCTACTGGGATTTTCACGCACAACCATCTCTAGGGTTTACAGAGAATGGTCCGAAAAAAGAAAAAACATCCAGTGACGGCAGTTTGTGGGCGGAAATGCCTTGTTGATTCCAGAGGTCAGAGGAGAATGGGCAACTGGTTCGAGCTGATAAAAGGCAACATGGCTCAAATCGCCACCGTTTCACACCAAGGTAGGCAGAGAGCATCTCTGAAGCACAGTACGTCGAACTTTGAGGCAGATGGGCTACAGCAGCAGAACCACACCGGGGGCCACTCCTTTCAGCTAAGAACAGAAACTAGGCTACAATTTGCAAAAGCTCATCAAAATTGGACAGTAGAAGATTGGAAAACGTTGCCTGGGTCTGATGAGTCTTGATTTCTGCTGCGACATTCGGATGGTAGGGTCCAGAATTTGGGGTCAACAACATGAAAGCTGGATCCATCCTGCCTGTATCAACGGTTCAGGCTGTGGTGGTGGGGGTGTAATGTGTGGGGAAATTTTCTTGGCACTCTTTGGGCCCCTTGGTACCATGAGCATCGTTGCACGCACAAACCTACCTGAGTATTGTTGTTGACCATGTCCATCCCTTTATGACCACAGTACCCAACATCTGATGGCTACTTTCAGCAGGGAAATGCGCCATGTCTAAAGCTGGAATCATCGCAGACTGGTTTTGAACATGACACATGAGTTCAACTGTACTCAAATGGCCTCCACAGTTCACCAGATCTCAATCCAAAGAAGCATCTTTGGGATGTGGTGGAACGGGAGATTCGCATCATGGATGTGCACCGACAAATCTGCGGCAACTGTGTGATGCCATCATGTAATATGGACCAATATCTCTGAGGAATGCTTCCAGCAACTCTGTTGAATCTATGCCACGAAGAATGAGGCAGTTCTGAAGACAAAAGGGGGGTCCAACCCGTTACTAGCATGGTGTACCTAATAAAATGGCCGGCGAGTGTATATGCCCACACACAAAAATGTACCCCAGTATTTTTTTTATCCATCATGGAATCTACATTTATTTTGGAGGAACTATATACAGGCAGTCCCCAGATTACATACAGAGGGGTCTGTAGGTTTGTTCTTAAGTTGAATTGTATGTAGTCGGAACTCTATTTTATCATTGAATCTCAGCGAGAAACTTTTTGGTCTCTGTGACAATTGGATTTTAAAATGTTGGGTTGTCATAGAATCAGGTTAACACGAAAAGCTTCATTACAGACACCTGTGATAAACTGTTATAGCGGTTTATTGTAGCCTAGGACAAAGTACAATAATTACCAATATCCAGAGGTCCGTTTGTAACAAGGGGCAGGTCGTATGTAAGTCGAGTGTTTCTTAAGTAGGGGACCGCCTGTAAAGGCAATATTATACTGAAAATTAATAAGTTATATTCCACATAATATAAATTGAGACCCAATGAACTATATTATGGCGCACGGTGGCTTAGTGTTAGCATTATAGCCTCTGCAACGCTAGGACCTTGGTTCAAGGTTTATGTTCTTTCCATGTTTGCATGGGTTTCCTCCCACAATCCAATACAATCGTAGGTTGATTAGATTGTGAGCCCCATTGGGAACAGGCACAAGCTCTGTGCTGTGCTGCTTAATCTGTAGGCGCTATAGAACATTAAAGAAATTATTATGGGTGGTTTGTTGAAACTTTTGTCCTTCCCTTCTCATTCTGGGTGAGGAGACATGTAATGATAGGGGATCAATTAAAACAAAAATCTCAATTACAAAATAGTTTGTGTTGCAGGTTTTGGAAAGCCTTTTCACCCCTTGCCTAATGCAATGTATTCAGCGTCCCTGGGCCTCATTTATATGGAGGGCAATATAAGGATGATAATAGTGGGGTAATAAAGCAAGTGAGCAGACAGGTAGGAATGAGGGTGGAGGAGCAAGTTGGGAGTTGTTTGTCTCTATCCTAGGGGGCAGTGGGTGTCGCCTGTGGAGCCTCCCCCGGTGGTTATATCATGTGCGGCCAGTGTCTGCTGAGGGGACGCCTGAGGGCTATTATGTAAGGCGGCGCACTTCCAGCCCTTATGGCCCCGCTCGCGATAGAGAGGATGCTTGGCTACGATCAGCGTGCTGTAAAAGAGATTGGTGAGGATCGGCATAGCGAGGGGGCGGGGACATGTGCGCTGGTGCATCACTACAAAAGTGATGTGCAGGTGATCGGCAGCTCGGCAACTTTCCTCAGTATGCGAGGCAGGCGTCTGTGCTTTCTCATCCCAGGCAGTCACCACACAGGGCATCATGCAGAGCTGCACCAGAGCCTGGGGGGCTGTAAGGCAGGGCGGCGAAGCTGCAGGGCAAGGCTGGGTGTGTAGCAGCAGAGCCGCCTGGCGCCACACCCAAGGGGCTTCAAGCCGCATGTCGCAGGCCCGCACTCTCCGCTCATCCCACAGCAGGCCGCGGCAGATCGAGCAGCGTCTTACCCCCGGCACGATGACTTCTCTGAGAGGCACATTGGACCCGGTGACAAAGAGAGAGGGAGATGCTGCACACTCTGGGGATGGGTGAGTGTCTGCCCCATGAAGTTACCTCTCTTGTACTGGGGGAACTTTAGGAGAATACTAGTATGAGACCCTCCTCATGTTATACATCCTAGTTCTATACATCATCCTATACATGGCGCATGTCCTGTCTTGCCATATCTTATAGATGGAAAGAGTGATTTCTACATAACTTGTGTCCAACTTCAGCAAAACTCAAAATTTTGGACAAGCAACCCACAGGGGCTCACAGTGAGGGACCATTAAATGCCCTGTAGTATTGTAACACCCTGATCTTTATGCTGGGGGTAGCAGAAAGTTTATAATCTTCCTGTCACTGGCCTCATGAGCTCTACTACAGTGGTGGAGCAAGTTGTTCTCTGGGTGTTGTTGGCGTCATTCTGCATACCAAGATGTGTTTATACTGAAGCTATAGAAGGGGAATCCAGGCATTAGTGTGTGTATTGTATGGGCTACGGGCTCCCTTTTACTACTATAATGATATGTACTTGTATACCCTGGGAGTGACTGCTGTTACCATGGACTTGTGTATGTGTAGGCATCAATGTTGAGACAATCCACTGAGCAGGGCACATAAGTGGTATGTTATCACTGTAGGCCAAGTAACAAAAGGCTAGTGCAGACCACTGGAGTGGCAAGTTATTGTTTAAAAAAAAAAAAAAAAAAAAAAAAAGCCATTGCTTGCCTGAGCCACTTATATTCTGGACAGTAAAGGTATTTCACATTATTATTATTATTATTATTATTGTTATTATTATATTTTTTTTTTAAATTTTCTTTTGACAGAACATTGATGAGCTATTGATCAAACCGTTCCAGCAAGTATCCGACTGTCAAGACTTTTGAAAATGGATGACCAGTCTTGTAAGTAGAATCCTGTGACCTCACACATACTATATGTCTACATATTTACGTGGGGACAAACAAAACCCAGAATTTCTCTGAAATCTGTAAATAGATATTGGTATCCACTATAAAATCTATGGAAATTTGTTTAAATTGTTCTGGTTTCCAGCTGTTTCCTAGATTTGCCACTATATTCTGGTCTATTCTACAGTGATTAAAAAATGCTCAATAGTGGTGATCCTGCTTAGACTATGAGAGTTTTTCCCTTGGTATTTCATATTGCAGTGTTTCCGAGATAGTATAAAATGTTGGGACCCGGACTCTTGGATTACTACAGATTCTGCGCTGGTTCACAAGTCCAATTTCAATAGTTGATTTCCTGCACACAGGATCCATACAAGTAAGTGATATGTAATTTAATTGCGTATCATAAATCCACAGTATTTGTAATTGTTTCCTCTGCCAAATATTTTCCACAATTGTGTGGGGGGTAGTCATCAATCGTGTACATTACAATGTCACTGTATTATGCTATAAATTGCACATATGAAAAATGCTACAATGTGAGCAGGTACCATACGGAGGCATTATGTAACAAAGATAAAAAGAAAAATCCAGAATAATTTAGAAGGAAAAAATTATTAGTAAAATGGAAGTGACTGGAGAGAGGTGGCTTTTCTTTTAGAAAACCCCTATGCGATTGGGCCAAGACCCGTCGCTGTGCTCTGGCATTGGTTTCTAAGCCCAAGGTGAGAGGTTTGCTCCACTCTCCTCGTTAGCCTGCCCCTAAGCGATATGTTAAGTATCAATTCTATGAACTGGATGCACCATTTGTACTATAGGAACTCCTTTCCTATGCTCTTATTTGCTCGAAAATGTTCCCTGTGTTTCACAAAGGGCGGCAGTTGGCGCCTGAAACGCGTTGGTTATACGATGGTATATGTCCCAAAATTTTAATTGAAGACAATAACGAAAGTTTTTATCTAACAACGCCTTACCTCGGTGGATTTGAGCTGGATAAACGTGTTTGATGTGTTTCGCAAAGACTGCTAACTACTTGGAGTGGTATATACACTGCTCCAAAAAAATAACACATCCTAGATCTGAATGAATGAAATATTCTCATTGAATACCTTGTTCTGTACAAAGTTGAATGTTGCTGGCACAAAATCACAAAAAAAATAATCCGAAATCAAATATATAAGAAATGGAGACCATGAATTTGGAGTCGCCCACAAAATTAAGTGGTAAAACACACTCCAGGCAGATCCAACTTTGATGTAATGTCCTTAAAAGAAGTCAAAATGAGGCGCCGTGTTGTGTGCCGTATGACCTTCCTACAAAAACTCTGCAACCAAAACACAAGTGGCTCAGGTATGCGACTCATAAAGGAGGGAAAATAGAATCGAGTTGTGGAAAAGGTCGTCTTCTGTCCGACGGTGAGAAATGGGTGGAACATGAGGCCTGGATTGGCCACTAACAGAGTAGAACGTAGTAAAATGGGACGGAACGGGCAGCCGTGAGGGCAACAACCGCAGCAGGACCCCTAACACCACCTTTGTGCAAGAGGAATACAATCCGAGCCCTGCAAATGAACTCCAGCAGCCCATAAAAGTGCATGTGTCTCAAGAGGATGGTTATAAAGGGCAGATGTCTACACATGAAGTTGTGCTCAAGACCAACACTGTGCGAGTGTGCTTGCTTTTTGCCAGAGAACCCAGGATTGGCATATTCGCTACTGGCACCCTGTGCTCTTCATAGATGAAAGCAGGTTCACACTGAGCACATGTGACATAGTCTAGAGATGCTGCTGCAAAATTCTTCAGACATGGCTAGTTTGTCAGTGGGTCAGTAATGGTGCCGGGGAGAGCTACACAGCCCTCCATGTGCCTCACCAGAGGCAACCTGACTGCCGTTGTGATACCGATAAGAGATCATTCTCAGGCCCCCTTCTGATGGATCTCATGCTGCTGCGTGTGCGCCTGGTTTTTCTTAAGCGGGCAATGCCTAACCCATGTGGCTGGAGTAGTGTCAGCTGAAAAGATTAATCGTCAGTTGAAGCTAATGCGAACTGGACAGCTCGTATCTCCCAGACTGAAATCGACCATTGAGCACATCTGGGACCTCATGTCTCTCGCTCCATCCATAACATCTTGTGGCCCACCCGCGAATATATCCAGGAGTTGGCAGGGGAATCCCCCAGTATAGACCATCTGACCCATCAGGAGAATCCTGAGGCAGTTGTAGGTAGGTCATACTAGGCAACTGGAGTACCACACACAATATTGGCCTTCACTTTTGACTGTTTTAAGGACATTAGATCAATTTGGGTCAGCCTGTACGGTTTTTCCACTTTATTTTGTGGGTGTACTCAAACTAATGGCCTCTATTGCGTCCAATAAATTTACTTCCATTGAAATTTTTTTTTGTTTTGTCCTGTCAGCTCATGACAATTTTGTATATGAACACAGTAATTTATGAACATATTTAATTCATTTGTTGAGTATGTTAAGTGTAGTGCCGCTTATTTTGAACAACAGTGTTTTATAATAGTGCCTGCACTACAGTCAAATGGTAAAGAGCTTTCGAAGAAGGACTGCCGAGGTTTGGGGCTGCTGCTATTCCAAATCCCTGAACTCTTGATTGCTAGAGCAATGAATCCAAGAAGCTGTGTAGGGCTAAACTGGTGTTTTCGTTAGTGAAACCTTAAGCTCTGCGTTTGGGTGATATTTGGGTTGCAGAAGAAAACTCATTTGTGGCTGGATTTGAATGAATACATGAATTAAAAACTGTCACATAGACTTACCTCGATTTGTGGTTTAACATCTAGAATTATCATGCGTAACACGTGTTCTAAAAGGTTACGGTGCTGGAGGATTCTGATGTAATCTGACCATGCCCCAGCAGTGGATTTTTTTGCTCCTACTATCTTTTTGTCTGGTGTGAATACAGTAACTGTTTAGTGGACACCATTATGTAATGGTGTAGCTTCCTGCTTTCGACACATATCCCCCCCTCCCCACTGCTGATTCCTTTCAGTGTAATTGCAGTACAGCACATGCAGCTGGGTGCAAACTTCTTAAACCCATTGAGCTGTGTCAAGTTTGTGACCAGTTTAATCTGGTTGACTCAGGATGACTCAGAGCGTCTCCACGTGGCTTCAGCGCTTCGCTGATCGGACCTATTGAGCTGGGGAGATTACATACAGGAAATGCATTGGTGGGAGTGAAGTAAATCTTTCACGTCATTGTAACCATTTCATGTCAGGTTGTGCTAGATTTAAGGTCTGCGGTTGCCTACAGAACATAAGCACACAAAAAGAATTGGTTACCCTAGCTCCAGAAATGATGATGGGACTTGGACCCTTTTTAAATAACTAGAGGAATTTTTCCTCGTACCTATCCAATATGATCCTTGTATGAAGCAGTATTTGCCATGAAAGAAGCGGCAAGTAAACCCTCCTGAGTGATGTGGGTAACACAGATAGACAGTGTAAATTGATAGCTAATAATTCTCCATTTAGTATAGCGGCCATCATATTCTGTACGCTTGCTTTACAAATCATGCGTGACAAGTACAAATATAATAAACCATGATCAGAGCACGAAACAATTCGTGTAGGAACTAAGAGCGATGTGTGTCCTGCTCGCACAGAGCTTACAGTCCTTATGAGGAGCGTTATGGGGTGACCACAAGGAGGACATAAAAGAAGTAATATAATTGGTTCAGCCATTTCTTCCTAGGGCATTAGAACAAAATATATAAATGGGATTGCTGTCGCTTGACCCAGGTCATCAGCCGTATCGTATAGAAAAGTGGGAAAGGTCGCGTGAATGGGAACCCTGCAGAGGATGTAGGGTTGATGAGGGGTGATGCGATAACAAGATGGTGCTAGTGAGGACACCGGACGGGGATTAGGGGAAGAGTTTAAAAATCATGCAGATACCTGAGGTTATAGGATTGGCCTAACGAAAGCGTTTGTCAACTGAGAAAATTTGAAAATTTGGAGGTTATAACCTAGATGGAGCTAGTCTGAATAAAAATTTGTTGGGTCACAAAGTGTGCAGTCATGAGGGATTATAAAGGTCTATAAGGACAACAACCCTGTTATGTGTTCCAGTAGATTGGATGGATTGTAATTAATGTACAATCTATTTAAAGAATAATACAAACAACTAATCAAACAACAAATAATTCATAAATAAAGTGACGTGCAATAAAACAAAGAGCTTAAAGGAAATCTACCATTTGTTTGCAAACATACCTTGAGAATGCTGTAGCTACACTGATGCAGAAACATTTGTTTAATCCCTGAATTGAATGGTTTTGCTGAAAAAACAATTATAAAATTATGATAATGAGGCTCTGTCGCTCCTGTGGCTAGGCCGGCACTTCTTCTTTTACCCTAATTGTGCACTGCTCCAGAGAATGATGTAATCAATGTGTTGTCCCTGACAGGCAGAAGTAATCGATGGCTGCACCATCCCCCAGCTGCAGTATATGAGACATCCAGCTCAGGTTGATTAGTCCCTGCCCCCATATAACGCTAGTCATCCCCCTGCCACCCAGTATATAGCCAGCCCCTGCTCCCCATTATATAGACAGCCCCCAGTAGATAGCTAGCCAGCCCCCAGTATATAGCCAGCCAGTCCCAGTATATAGCCAGCACCCTGCCCCCTATTATATAGCCAGCCATCCCCCTGCCCCCCAATATACAGCCAGTCCCTAGTATATAACAACACAAGAAAATATTGTGCTGGGTGGCAGTACTTTGCAATCGTCATGTGTGTATGAGGTTATTCAGATTTCTCAATCATCAAATCAGACATATAAGAAAAAGTAGTGCTCTGGTTCTCTTAATGTGAATAGGTCCGAATAGTACTCATAGAAAAAAACAGTAGAAGCTCACCAGTATTCTCCTTCTTATTTCTGTTTATTGGTGCATACTTACAAAAAAAGTTATTAAACAGTGTTGAACAGGGGAGGGGGGAAGAGACACGTGAAGAAGGGGGAAGAGACAACCAAACACATGACAGCTGTTTTGCGCTCCTGGTGCTTCATCTGACCATTTTGAATAGTAAAATACACTCACTGGCCACTTTATTAGGTACACCTGTCCAACTGCTAGTTAACACTTATTTCTAATCAGCCAATCACATATGGCAACTGTAGACATGGTCAAGACAATCTCCTGCAGTTCAAACCGAGCATCAGTATGGGAGGAAGAAAGGCGATTTGAGTGCCTTTGAACGTGGCATGGTTGTTGGTGCCAGAAGGGCTGGTCTGAGTATTTCAGAAACTGCTGATCACTGGGATTTTCACGCACAACCATCTCTAGGGTTTACAGAGAATGGTCCGAAAAAAGAAAAAACATCCAGTGAGCGGCAGTTCTGTGGGCGGAAATGCCTTGTTGTTCCAGAGGTCAGAGGAGAATGGGCAACTGGTTCGAGTTGATAAAAAGGCAACATGGCTCAAATCGCCACCGTTATCAACCAAGGTAGCAGAAGAGCATCTCTGAACGCACAGTACGTCGACTTTGAGGCAGATGGGCTACAGCAGCAGAGACCACACCGGGGGCCACTCCTTTCAGCTAAGAACAGGAAACTGAGGCTACAATTTGCAAAAGCTCATCAAATTGGACAGTAGAGATTGGAAAACGTTGCCTGGTCTGATGAGTCTTGATTTCTGCTGCGACATTCGGATGGTAGGGTCAGAATTTGGGTCAACAACATGAAAGCATGGATCCATCCTGCCTGTATCAACGGTTCAGGCTGGTGGTGGTGGTGGGTGTATGGTGTGGGGAATATTTTCTTGGCACTCTTTGGGCCCCTTGGTACCATTGAGCATCGTTGCAACGCACACAACCTACCTGAGTATTGTTGCTGACCATGTCCATCCCTTTATGACCACATGTACCCAACATCTGATGGCTACTTTCAGCAGGATAATGCGCCATGTCATAAAGCTGGAATCATCGCAGACTGGTTCTTGAACATGACAATGAGTTCACTGTACTCAAATGGCCTCCACAGTCACCAGACTCAATCCAATAGAAGCATCTTTGGGATGTGGTGGAACGGGAGATTCGCATCATGGATGTGCAGCCGACAAATCTGCGGCAACTGTGTGATGCCATCTAATATGGACCAAATACTCTGAGGAATGCTTCCAGCACACTTGTTGAATCTATGCCACGAAGAATGAGGCAGTTCTGAAGACAAAAGGGGGTCCAACCCGTTACTAGCATGTGTACCTAATAAAATGGCCGGCGAGTGTATATGCCCACACACAATAAATGTACCCCAGTATTTTTTTATCACACTGGAATCTACATTTATTTTGGAGGAACTATATACAGGCAGTCCCCAGATTACATCAGAGGGTCTGTAGGTTTGTTCTTAAGTTGAATTGTATGTAGTCGGAACTCTATTTATCATGAATCTCAGCGAGAAACTTTTTGGTCTCGTGACAATTGGATTTTAAAATGTTGTTGTCATAGACAGGTTAACACGAAAGCTTCATCGACACCTGTGATAATGTTATAGCGTTTATTGTAGCCTAGGACAAAGTACAATAAATTACCAATATCCAGAGGTCCGTTTGTAACAAGGGGCGTATGTAAGTCGAGTGTTCTTAAGTAGGGGACCGCCTGTAAAGGCAATATTATAGCTGAAAATTAATAAGTTTATTCCACATAATAAAAATTGAGACCCAATGAACTATATTATGGCGGCACGGTGGCTTAGTGTTAGCATTATAGCCTTGCAACGCTAGGACCTGGTTCAAGGTTATATGTTCTTTCCATGTTTGCATGGGTTTCCTCCCACAATCCAAACATATCGTAGGTTGATTAGATTGTGAGCCCCATTGGGAACAGGACAAGCTCTGTGCTGTGCTGCTTAATCTGTAGGCGCTTAGAAAATAAAGAAATTATTATGGGTGGTTTGTTGAAACTTTTGTCCTTCCCTTCTCATTCTGGGGTGAGGGAGACATGTAATGATAGGGGATCAATTAAAAAAAAATCTCAATTACAAAATAGTTTGTGGTTGCAGGTTTTGAAAGCCTTTTTCACCCCTTGCCTAATGCAATGTATTACAGGCGTCCCTGGGCCTCATTTATATGGAGGGCAATATAAGGATGATAATAGTGGGGTAATAAAGCAAGTGAGCAGACAGGTAGGAATGAGGGTGGAGGAGCATTGGGAGTTGTTTGTCTCTATCCTAGGGGGCAGTGGGTGTCGCCTGTGGGAGCCTCCCCTGGTGGTTATATCATGTGCGGCACAGTGTCTGCTGAGGGGACGCCTGAGGGCTTATTAGTAAGGCGCGCACTTCCAGCCCTTATGGCCCCGCTCGCGATAGAGAGGACTTGGCTAGTAGCGTGTGTAACACGAGATTGGTGAGGATGGCATAGCGAGGGGCGGGGACATGTGCGGCTGGTGCATCCTACAAAGTGATGTGCAGGTGATCGGCAGCTCGGCAACTTTCCTCAGTAGTGCGAGGCAGGCGCTGTGTTTCTCATCCCAGGCAGTCACCCACACAGGGCATCATGCAGAGCTGCACCAGAGCCTGGGGGCTGATAGGCAGGGCGGCGAAGTGCAGGGCACAGAGCTGGGTGTGTAGCAGCAGAGCCGCCTGGCGCCACATCCCAAGGGCTTCAAGCCGCATGTCCGCAGGCCGCACTCTCCGCTCATCCCACAGCAGCCAGCGGCAGATCGAGCAGCTCTTCCCCCGGCACGATGACTTCTCTGAGAGGCACATTGGACCCGGTGACAAAGAGAAGAGGGAGATGCTGCACACTCTGGGGATGGGGAGTGTCTGCCCCATGAAGTTACCTCTCTTGTACTGGGGGAACTTTAGGAGAATACTAGTATGAGACCCTCCTCATGTTATACATCCTAGTTCTATACATCATCCTATACATGGCGATGCCTGTCTTGCATATCTTATAGTATGGAAAGAGTGATTTCTAATAACTTGTGTCCAACTTCAAGCAAAACTCAAACATTTTGGACAAGCAACCCACAGGGGCTCACAGTAGGGACCATTAAATGCCCTGTAGTATGTAACACCCTGATCTTTATGCTGGGGGTAGCAGGAAAGTTTATAATCTCCTGTCACTGGCCTCATGAGCTCTACTACAGTGGTGGAGCAAGTTGTTCTCTGGTGTTGCTCGGTTGGGTTCATACCAAAGATGTGTTTATACTGAAGCTATAGAAGGGGAATCCAGGCATTAGTGTGTGTATTGTAGGGCTACGGGCTCCCTTTACTACATAAATGATAGTATTGTATACACCTGGAGTGACTGCTGTTACCATGGACGTTGTGTATGTAGGCCATAATTTAGACAATCCCTGGACAGGGACATAGTGGTATGTTATCACTGTAGCCAAGTAACAAAGCTGTGCAGACCACTGGAGTGCAAGTTATTGTTTAAAAAAAAAAAAAAAAAAAAAAAGCCATTGCTTGCTGAGCCACTTAATTCTGGACAGTAAAGGTATTTACATTATTTATTTTATTATTATTATTATTATATTTTTTTTTATTTCTTTGACAGAACATTGATGAGCTTATTGATCAAACCGTTCCAGCAAGTATCCGACTGTCAAGACTTTTGAAAATGGATGACCAGTCTGTAAGTAGAATCCTGTAACCTCACACATACTATATTCTACATATTTACGTGGGGACATAACAAAACCCAGAATTTCTCTGAAATCTGTAGAATAGATATTGGTATCCATATAAAATCTATGGAAATTTGTTTAATGGTTCTGGTATTCCAGCTGTTTCCTAGATTTGCCACTAGTATTCTGGTCTATTCTACAGTGATTAAAAAATCTCAATAGTGGTGATCCTGCTTAGACTATGAGATTTTTCCCTTGGTATTTCATATTGCAGTGTATCCGAAGTACTAAAATGTTGGGACCCGGACTCTTGGATTACTACAGATTCTGCGCTGGTTCACAAGTCCAATTTCAATAGTTGATTTCTGCACCAGGATCCATAGCAAAAGTGATATGTAATTTAATTGCGTATCATAAATCCACAGTATTGTAATTGTTTCCTCTGCAAATATTTTCCACAATGTGTGGGGGGTAGTCATCAATCGTGTACATTACAATGTCACTGTATTATGCTATAAATTGCACATATGAAAATGCTACATGTGAGCAGGTACCATAACGAGGCATTATGTAACAAAGATAAAAGAAAAATCCAGAATAATTTTAGAAGGAAAAAATTATTAGTAAATGGAAGTGACTGGAGAGGGGGCTTTTCTTTTAGAAAACCCCTATGCGATTGGGCCAAGACCCGTCGCTGTGCTCTGGCATTGCGTTTCTAAGCCCGTGAATGCCCATCCTCCTCTGTGCCTGTCCTAACGATATGTTAAGTATCAATTCTAGAAACTGGATGCACCATTTGTACTATAGGAACTCCTTTCCTATGCTCTTATTTGCTCAAAAGTTCCCTGTGTTTCACAAAGGGCGGAGTTGGCGCCTGAAACGCGTTGGTTAACATGTATATGTCCAAAATTTTAATGAAGACAATAACGAAGTAGTTTTATCTAACAACGCCTTAACCTCGGTGGATTTGAGCTGGATAAACGTGTTTGATGTGTTTCGCAAAGACTGCTAACTACTTGGAGTGGTTATATACACTGCTCCAAAAAAATAACACACTCCTAGATCTGAATGAATGAAATATTCTCATTGAATACCTTGTTCTGTACAAAGTTGAATGTGCTGGCAACAAAATCACAAAAAATAATCCGAAATCAAATTATATAAGAAATGGAGACATGAATTGGAGTCGCCCACAAATTAAAGTGGTAAAACACACTCCAGGCAGATCCAACTTTGATGTAATTCCTTAAAAGAAGTCAAAATGAGGCGCGTGTTGTGTGCCGTATGACCTTCCTCAAAACTCTGCACCAACACAAGTGGCTCAGGTATGCGCTCATAAAGGAGGGAATAATCGAGTTGTGGAAAAGCGTCGTCTTTTCCGACGGTACAGAAATGTGGAAATGAGGCCAGGATTGGCATAACAAGGAGTGAACGAGTAGATGGGACAAGGGCAGCACGTGAGGGCAACAACCCAGCAGCAGGACCCCTAACACCACCTTTGTGCAAGAGGAATACAATCCGAGCCCTGCAAAATGAACTCCAGCAGCCCATAAAAGTGCATGTGTCTCAAAGAGGATGTATAAGGGCGATGTCTACACATGAAGTTGTGCTCACAGACCAACACTGTGCGGAGTTGCTTGCTTTTTGCCAGAGAACCAGGATTGGCATATTCGCTACTGGCACCCTGTGCTCTTCATAGATGAAAGCAGGTTCACACTGAGCACATGTGACATAGTCTAGAGATGCTGCTGCAAAATTCTTCAGCATGGCTAGTTTGGCAGTGGGTCAGTAATGGTGCGGGAGAGCTCACAGCCCTCCATGTGCTCACCAGAGGCAGCCTGACTGCCGTTTGATACCGATAAAGATCCTCGGCCCCTTGTGAGATCATATGCTGTGCGGTTGCGCCTGGGTTTCTCTTAATGCAGGGCAATGCTAACCTCATGTGGCTGGAGTGTGTCAAGCTGAAAGATTAAGGCATGAAGCTATGGAACTGGACAGCTCGTTCTCCAGACTGAAATCGACCTTGAGCACATCTGGGACCTACAATGTCCTCGCTCCATCCACTAACATCTTGTGCACCGCAGAATATCCAGGAGTTGGCAGGGGAAATCCCCCAGATAGACCATCTGCACCTCATCAGGAGAATCCTGAGGCATTGTAGGTAGGTCATACAGGCAAATGGAGACCACACACAATATTGGCCTTCATTTTGACTTGTTTTAAGGACATTAGATCAATTTGGGTCAGCCTGAGGTTTTTCCCTTTAATTTGTGGGTGACTCAACTATGGCCTCTATTGGTCCAATAAATTTACATTTCCATTGAAATTTTTTTTTTTTTTCCTGTCAGCTCATGAATTTGTATAGGAACACAGTATTTAATGAACAATATTTAATTCATTTGAGTATGTTGAAGTGTTCCCGTTATTTTGACACAGTGTATTAAATAGTGCTGCATACAGTAAATGGTAAAGATGCTTTCAGAAGACTGCTGAAGTTTGGGGCTGCTGCTATTCCAAATCCCTGAACTCTGTTGCTTAGCAATTAATCCAGATGTGTAGGCTAAACTGGTGTTTTAGTTATAGAAACCTTAAGCTCTGCTTTTGGGTGATATTTGGTTGCAGAAGAAAACTCATTTGTGCTTGGTTGATGAATACATGATTAAAAACTTGTCAGCATAGACCTTCAACCTCGTTGTGGTTTACATCTAGAACTTTTCATGCGTAACCACGTGTTCTAAAAGGTTACGGTGCTGGAGGATTCTGATGAATCTGACCATTCCCAGCATGATTTTTTGCTCCTCTCATCTTTTTTGTTCTGGTGTGAATACAGTAACTGTTTAGTGGACACCATATTGTAATGGTGTAGCTTCCTGCTTTCGACACATATCCCCCCCTCCCCACTGCTGATTCCTTTCAGTGTAATTGCAGTACAGCACATTGCAGCTGGAGTGCAAACTTTAAACCCATTGAGCTGCTGTCAAGTTTGTGACCAGTTTAATCTGTTGACTCAGGATGACTTCAGAGCGTCTCCCGTGCTTCAGCGCTTCGCTGATTCGTACCTATTGAGCTGGGGAGATCACATACAGAAAATGCATTGGTGGGGAGTGGAAGTAAATCTTTCAACGTCATTGTAACCATTTCATTCAGGTTGTGTCAGATTTAAGTCTGCGTTGCTACAGAACATAAGCACACAAAAAGAAGTTGGTTACTAGCTCCAGAAAGATGGGGAACTTGGCCCCTTTTAAATAACTAGAGGATTTTCCTCAGTATCCTAATCCAATATAGATCCTTTTAGTTGAAGCAGATTTGCCATGAAAGAAGGTCGCATAACCCCCCCCCCTAGAATTGATGTGGGTAACACAGATAAGAGACAGTGAATTTGTACATAATAAGAATCTCTATTTAATTGCGCCATCATATGCCGTACGCTTTACAAATCATAGGGGACAAGTACAAATATATAAAACATGGATAGAGCACGAAACATTCGTATGGAACAAGAGGATGTGAGTCCTGCTCGCAAGACTTACAGTTTATGGAGGTAGGTAGTGGGTAGACACAAGAGTTGAAAAGAATATATAATTGGTTCAGCCATCTTCTTCTATGGAATTAGAACAAAATATAATAGAATGGGATTGCTGTCGCCTGGAACCATCATCACCTCTTCGTATAGAAAGTGGAAAGGTCCGGGTGAGGGAACTGCAGAGGATGAGGGCTGAGTGACGGGGTGCTGCGATAACAGATGGGCAGGAGGACACGGACGGGATTAGGGGATAGAGTTTAAAAACTCATGCAATACATGAGTGTTATAGGCTTTGCCTAAGAGAAGGTTTTAAGAGAAACATTTGAAACTTTGGAGGTTATAGTGCTCTGGTTCTCTTAATGTGAATAGGTCCGAATAGTACTCATACCGGTAGAAAAAAACAGTAGAAGCCGCACTCACCAGTATTCTCCTTCTTATTTCTGTTTATTGGTGCATACTTACAAAAAAGGTTTATTAAACAGTGTTGAACAGGGGAGGGGGAAGAGACACGTGGACTCATAAGACAACCAAACACATGACAGCTGTTTTGCGCTCCTGGTGCTTCATCTGACCATTTTGAATAGTAAAATACACTCACTGGCCACTTTATTAGGTACACCTGTCCAACTGCTAGTTAACACTTAATTTCTAATCAGCCAATCACATTATGGCAACTGTAGACATGGTCAAGACAATCTCCTGCAGTTCAAACCGAGCATCAGTATGGGGAAGAAAGGCGATTTGAGTGCCTTTGAACGTGGCATGGTTGTTGGTGCCAGAAGGGCTGGTCTGAGTATTTCAGAAACTGCTGATCTTCTGGGATTTTCACGCACAACCATCTCTAGGGTTTACAGAGAATGGTCCGAAAAAAGAAAAAACATCCAGTGAGCGGCAGTTCTGTGGGCGGAAATGCCTTGTTGTTCCAGAGGTCAGAGGAGAATGGGCAACTGGTTCGAGTTGATAAAAGGCAACATGGCTCAAATCGCCACCGTTTCAAACCAAGGTAGCAGAAGAGCATCTCTGAAGCACAGTACGTCGACTTTGAGGCAGATGGGCTACAGCAGCAGAGACCACACCGGGGGCCACTCCTTTCAGCTAAGAACAGGAAACTGAGGCTACAATTTGCAAAAGCTCATCAAATTGGACAGTAGAGATTGGAAAACGTTGCCTGGTCTGATGAGTCTTGATTTCTGCTGCGACATTCGGATGGTAGGGTCAGAATTTGGGGTCAACAACATGAAAGCATGATCCATCCTGCCTGTATCAACGGTTCAGGCTTGGTGGTGGTGGGTGTATGGTGTGGGGAATATTTTCTTGGCACTCTTTGGGCCCCTTGGTACCATGAGCATCGTTTTTGCACGCAAAACCTACCTGAGTATTGTTGCTGACCATGTCCATCCCTTTATGACCACAATGTACCCAACATCTGATGGCTACTTTCAGCAGGATAATGCGCCATGTCATAAAGCTGGAATCATCTCAGACTGGTTTCTTGAACATGACAATGAGTTCACTGTACTCAAATGGCCTCCACAGTCACCAGATCTCAATCCAATAGAGCATCTTTGGGATGTGGTGGAACGGGAGATTCGCATCATGGATGTGCAGCCGACAAATCTGCGGCAACTGTGTGATGCCATCATGTCAATATGGACCAAAATCTCTGAGGAATGCTTCCAGCACCTTGTTGAATCTATGCCACGAAGAATTGAGGCAGTTCTGAAGACAAAAGGGGGTCCAACCCGTTACTAGCATGGTGTACCTAATAAAATGGCCGGCGAGTGTATATTGCCCACACACAATAAATGTACCCCAGTATTTTTTTATCCATCATGGAATCTACATTTATTTTGGAGGAACTATATACAGGCAGTCCCCAGATTACATACAAGATGGGGTCTGTAGGTTTGTTCTTAAGTTGAATTTGTATGTAAGTCGGAACTCTATATTTTATCATTGTAATCTCAGCGAGAACTTTTTTGGTCTCTGTGACAATTGGATTTTAAAAATGTTGGGTTGTCATAAGAATCAGGATTAACACGAAAGCTTCATTACAGACACCTGTGATAACTGTTATAGCTGTTTATTGTAGCCTAGGACTAAAGTACAATAAATTACCAATATCCGATAAATTTGCACATATGAAAATGCACACTGTGAGCAGTACCATAACGGAGCATTATTAACAAAGATAAAGAACAAATCCAGAATATTTTAGAAGAAAAAATTATTAGTAAATGGAAGTGACTGGAGATGAGGCTTTTCTTTTAGAAAACCCCTATGCGATTGGGCCAAGACCCGTCGCTGTGCTCGGCATTGCGTTTCTAAGCCGCATGCCAGCAATCGGGTGTACCTGCTGCCTTTAACGATATCATGTTAAGTACAACTTCTAAACTGGACTGCACCATTTGCTACTAAGGAACTCCTTTCCTATTCTCTATTTTTGCTCAAAAATGTTCCCTGTGTTTCACAAGGGCGCAGTTTGGCGCCTGAAACGCGTTGGTTTTACCAATGTATATGTCCAAAATTTTTAATGAAGACAATAACGAAAGTTTTAATCTAAACAACGCCTTACCTCGGTGGATTTGAGTGCTGGATAAACGTTTTTATGTGTTTCGCAAAGACTGCTTAACTACTTGGAGTGGTTTATATACACTGCTCCAAAAATACACATCCTAGATCTGAATATGAATATTCTCATTGAATACCTTGTTCTGTACAAAGTTGAATGTGCTGGCAACAAAATCACAAAAAAAATCCAGGAAACAAATTATATTAAATGGAGACATGAATTTGGAGTCGCCCACAAAATTAAAGTGGTAAAACACACTCCAGGCAGATCCACCTTTGATTAATTCTCTTAAAAGAATCAAAATGAGGCGCTGTGTGTGTGCCGTATGACCTTCCTACAACAACTCTGCAACCCACACAAGTGGCTCAGGTATGCAGCTCATAAAGGATGGCACATCAATGCGAGTTGTGGCCAAAGGTTTGTCAGCATTGTGTCCAAGGCGGAGGCACTACAGTAGTTCCAGACACCAGTCAGTAGAAGATGGGACGGGGGCAGCCGAGGGCAACAACCCAGCATGCAGGACCCCTAACACCACATTTGTGCAAGAGGATATACATCAGCACCCTGCAAAATGACCTCCAGCAGCCCATAAAAGTGCATGTGTCTCAAAGAGGATGTATAAGGGCCCGAGTCCTACACTGGAAGTTGTGCTCACATACCACAACGTGCGGATGCTTTGCTTTTTTGCCAGAGAACACAGGATTGGCATATACGCTACTGGCACCCTGTCTCTTCATGATGAAAGCAGGTTCACACTGAGCACATGTGGACATAGTCTAGAGATGCTGCCTGCAAAATTCTTCAGCATGGCAGTTTGGCAGTGGGTCCATTAATGGTGCGGGAGAGCTCCACAGCCCTCCATGTGCTCACCAGGCAGCCTGACTGCCGTTTGATACCGATAAAGATACCCTCAACCCCTTGTGAGATCATATGCTGTGCGGTTGGCCTGGTTTCCCTAATGCAGGCAATGCTAACCTCATGTGGCTGGAGTTGTTCAGCTAAGATTAAGGCATTGAAGCTATGGACTGGACATCTCGTTTCTCCAGACTACTAATCCGATTGAGCACATCTGGGACCTCAATGTCCGCTCCATCCACTACCATCTTGTTGCACCCAGAATATCCAGGAGTTGGCAGGGGAATCCCCCAGTAGACCCATCTGCACCTCATCAGGAGAATCCTGAGGCATTGTAGGTAGGTCATACAGGCACAATGGAGACCACACACAATATTGGCCTTCATTTGACTTGTTTTAAGGACATTAGATCAATTTGGGTCAGCGCTGTTTTTTTTCCTTTAATTTGTGGGTGACTCAACTACGCCTCATATTGGTCCAATAATTTACATTTCCATGAAATTTTTTTTTTTTTTTCCTTGTCAGCTCATGCAACTTGTATAGGAACACAGTAATTTAATGAAACTATTTAATTAATTTGAGTTATGTTTGAAGTGTTCCCTTTATTTTGAACAGTGTATTAAATAGTGCTGCATACAGTAATGGTAAAGATGCTTTCTCAGAAGACTGCTGAAGTTTTGGGCTGCTGCTATTTCCAAATCCCTGAACTCTGTTGCTTAGCAATTAATCCAGATGTGTAGGGCTAACTGGTGTTTTAGTTTAGAAACCTTAAGCTCTGCTTTGGGTTGATATTGGTTGCAGAAAAACTCATTGTGTTGTTTGATGAATACATATAAAAACTTGTCAGCATAGAACCTTCAACCCTCAGTTGTGGTTTACATTAGAATTCTTCATGCGTAACACGTTTCTCAAAAGGTTACGGTCTGGAGGATTCTGATGAATCTACCATTCCCAGCAGTGATTGTTTTCCTCCTCCCATCTTTTTTTGTTCTGGTGTGAATACAGTAACGTGTTTAGTGTGGACACATTACTTGTAATGGTTTAGCTTCCTGCTTTCGACACATATCCCCCCCCTCCCCACTGCTGATTCCTTTCCATGTGTAATTGCATGTACAGCACATTGCAGCTGGAGTGCAAACTTTAAACCCATTGAGCTGCTGTCAATGTTTGACGCAGTTTAATCTGTTGACTCAGTGACTTCAGAGCGTCTCCCCGTCGGTTCAGCCTCGCATATTCGTACCTATTGAGTGGGAATTACATACAGAAAATGCATTGGTGGGAGGGAGAAATCTTTCAACTTCATTGTAACCATTTCATTCAGGTTAGTGTCAGATTAAGTCTGCTATTGCCTACAGAACATAAGCACACAAAAAGAAGTTGGTTACACCGCTCCCAGAAAGATGCTGGAACTTGGCACCTTTTATAAACCTAAAGGATTTTCCTCCGTCAGTATCCTAATCCAATATAGATCCTTTTAGTTGAAGCGTTTTGCCCATGAAAGAAGCTTCACCCCCCCCCTAAGTGATGTTAACACATAAAGATCATTTTTAATAATAAGAATCTCTATTTATATGAGCGCCATCATATTTCACGTAGCGCTTTAACAAATCATAGGGGACAAGTACAAATATATAAACATGCGATAGAGCACAAACATTCGGTATGGAACAAGAGGAGTGATGTCCCTGCTCGCAAGAGCTTACAGTTTATGAGAGGAGTGGGAGACACAAAGGAAAAGAATATATAATTGGTCAGCCATTCTTTTCTTAAGGATAGAACAAAATATAATAGAATGGGATTGCTGTCCTGGAACCAGATCATCACCTCTCTTATATACAAGGTCCAGGGTGAGATGGACGCAGAGAGAGGTCTGGTGCCTGGCTGGTCTGGATAACAATGGAGTAGGACACAGGACGGGTTATTAGGAAGATTAAAAATCATGCAGTTAATGAGTGTTATAGGCTTGCCTAAAGAATGGTTTTAAGAGACACATTTGAAACTTTGGAGGTTAGGTATTAGTCTGATAGTCCGGCAGAGCATTCCATAGAATGGGTGCAGCTCTAAGAAGTCTGGTAGACGCGAGTGGGAGGTCCGCACTAGGGCTTAATCTAAGACAGGCGATTGAGTTTCTCGATAGACTGAGATAGAGAGGAGAGGTGGGGGGGTGGGCAGCATTATACAGAGCTTTGTGATGAGGGTTATTATTTTAAACTGTGTTCGAAAAACACTGGGCAGCCGTGCAGCTGTGCTGAACTGGAGTCAAGTCCCTTGTAGCGTTTAGAGTCTGAAAGACGAGCCTGGCTGCTGCATTAAGAATCGATTGGAGAGGAGAGAGTTTGGGTGAGTGGAAAGACCGGTTTACTAGAGTTACAGTAGGTCTAGACGAGAGTGAATCAAGCAACAGTTAGCATTTATATAGGGAGAGTCTCTAGAATGTGAAGAGGAGATTGAATTTGTGTATGTTCCATTTTACTCAGTTTCATTGCTGTTTCATCTCCTATACTTGGTTGATAGGGCAATGTAAAATTCCAGAGTGTGGCAGGGACTCTAAGTAAGACGCTTCATGATATCCTGAGTTGTGTGTCCTGGCTGTGGTTACGGTGGTTAAATACCCTTTCATTTAACGTCTAACATTGTACTAGATCTAACGCATAAAGACAGATGAGACAATCAGAGATGAGGTGATGAGGAGGTCCCATGAGATGGATATCACAGAATGACAATCTGCCTGGGAACTTGCCTATAACGCACACAGTTCTGCTACATACCTTCCTGTCCTATATAAAGATTATAAGATCTTATCTGTCTTGTAGCTTACTTCTTCTACCCTACCAATGCTGTTTTGCTGGCATAAAGTCGGTGTCATCTGTGTGAGCTCGTCCTGGAATGCAAAGGTGGGGGCTAAGAGGCACAGCGACAGATGAAAAACAAATGTTCTGCTGACCCCAAACTCAGAGTTTCATGGTCGGATCTAGCGGCAACCAATTGTGTACACTCAGGGCCTGATTAGAAGAGTTGGAATTATATCTGTGAAATGCGTTTTTTGTTAATAACTTGAATTAGAGAATTAGCAGTACATTTAAGGAACTTGTTGTCTTTATAGGAATACCCCCTTTAAATGAAATATTCTTCCTTGTCCTGAAGTAGTACTCGATTTTATTTCAGTGTCAGATGGTTTTGTATGTTTATGGGGTGTCCTGTACATCACATGATGTTTGGCTATATCTACTTGTATACAAGAGGACTTGCTGGCCAATAGACCTGAACTTGTATGTCTGAGTACAGCACCTAATGTTTGGATGAAGTTCTGAGAGCAAAGTTAGTGGAGGCTACCCAACAAATATTTAATTGCAATCTCTATTCCATGGTTTCCCAGCAGGTGTTATTGAATATGTTTTGGGGGCATTCTTGGGTGTAATGTCGATTCACATATGGACTTGGTCCCCCCGATATAGATGGGATCTGCCTTTCTCTTCATCACCTTTTAAAAACAGATAAATGTCCCTCAAGTAATAACCAGTTTTACGGTCTTTTGCAATATGTAAGGAGCTATCAATTTTAATATAGGCCATCTAGGTCCACCCAAGAACTAGTTTAATTTTAAAGCTTGTGTTCAGCTTGCAAGTGATATTTGAGATAAAACCTTGCATTTCTCAATATCACTTGATAATGGGCATTTTTTTTTTTTTTTTTCCTCTTTAGAGAGGAGCACAAGCTCTGTACACCACAGGATTTGTGCATTGAAAAGGTCAGGGACATGCTTCAGGTTGAACTTTCTGTATAGAAAGTTATCAGTAGCAGCAAGTGTCCTATTGTGTGTTGACTCCCTCCTTGTCACTTTCTTTTGTCCATGTTCACAGCATGAGCTCCAAGCTCACAGTGTTCAAGAGGAGAAGAATTTTAGATTAGTTTCTGGCTGACTGAACTGTTGGACGGATATCTTGGGCAGTGTTTCACAACCAGGACCATCACCCAACTGCGAGACTTATTTGACAATGCATGTACCAGATTTTCATGACTGGGTGTGCAAAGAATGCTTTTATAATACGCTAACTATTTGATTTCGCTTGAATTCAAATAACTATTAAGCATTGAATGTAATTCTCTGCACCCTCTGTCAAATGTGATCCTCTACAACAAGGTGACTCCTTGCAACAGTGTTTTGATGATTAGTCCCATAACAGCAGGCATTGAGCGAGATTACATACTAAAGGACTATGTACACATTACAGCTTTTCGTATGTCTCTATACTCTTCCACTTCTAACACATTTTGTTGAAATGGTATAGCATATGTATGGCAAATTTAAGGGAAGCAGACAACACTCTTACGCCCACACACACCCCACAGACTATACCTTCTTTAGTAATGTTTTTTCCCCTTGAATCCTCTTGACCTATTTTCTACATTTGCACCAGTGTTAGAAATTGGCTTTTATTATTTGTAGATTGCAGTCCAGTCGACCCTCACCCAACCTCCTGACTGTTTTGCTCTGGCCACTCCATGCGCATCTGGTGTCCAGCCCTGCATATGTGTGATGTCCTTCTCCAGCCACCATAGATCTCTTGCGCGTGCACAGTGCGCCGTGAAGCCGTAACCGTACATACAGTACATGCTAAAGACCAAAGTCTCTAAGCGTATGCACACACACGTGGCAAGACCTTGTCATAGTTGGAGAATACACATAGCCATTATGAGGCACTGCTGGGACGTCTGTGCGTGAATGGCAGAGCAACAGCAGTCAGTAGGCGGATGGTGTGGCCGCGAGCAGCCCCCACCTATTTGACTGCATCTTATCTAAAGGAATAAAAGCTGATATCCAATCATGCTGCAATGTAGAAATATGCAAAAGGACCTCCGGGACAATGTATAATTACAAAAGAAGGTACTGTAGTACTCAGCAATGAGGCCCCTTTGTATTGCTATGCTTGAAAGTCTAGCATGCAATTTTTTTTTTTTTCTTTTGTTTCCCCTTAATGTTATATATGGATATGGCATTAACTCAAAATGTACTTCAAGAAACCAGTCTGTACTGGAAATATAACTGTCAACACAACACGTCTGTGAATTTTACTCTGTTGATACCGTAACCATATACAGGAGAAGTATTTCTTTCTAGATTTTCCAGCTCGCAAATGAAAAAAAAAAAAACAAATCATCCTTTGTTTACGTGATTATATATAAAGGAATCATAATTTCCTTTCTTTTTGGAAACTTCTTGCATACTCTTTGAATTGAGCTGTTGTCATGAGAGCTAACCTTCCTAACTAATATTCTATCTATCGTACACTCCCAAAAGAGTTTACCTGGTATCGTGGAAATATGAAGGTCCTGATCAAAAACTCATAATAGATCTTTAATGAATCGATGCATCCCCCCGGGTTGTAGCCTAGGACTAAAGTACAATAAATTACCAATATCCAGAGGTCCGTTTGTAACAAGGGGTCGTATGTAAGTCGAGTGTTCTTAAGTAGGGGACCGCCTGTAAAGGCAATATTATAGCTGAAAATTAATAAGTTATATTCCACATAATAATAAATTGAGACCCAATAAACTATATTATGGCGGCACGGTGGCTTAGTGGTTAGCATTATAGCCTTGCAACGCTAGGGACCTGGGTTCAAGGTTATATGTTCTTTCCATGTTTGCATGGGTTTCCTCCCACAATCCAATACATATCGGTAGGTTGATTAGATTGTGAGCCCCATTGGGAACAGGGACAAGCTCTGTGCTGTGCTGCTTAATCTGTAGGCGCTATTAAAATAAAGAAATTATTATGGGTTGTTTGTTGAAACTTTTGTCCTTCCCTTCTCATTCTGGGGTGAGGAGACATGCCTAATGATAGGGGATCATTAAAAAAAAAAATCTCAATTACAAAATAGTTTGTGTTGCAGGTTTGGAAAGCCTTTTTCACCCCTTGCCTAATGCAATGTATTACAGGCGTCCCTGGGCCTCCATTTATATGGAGTGCAATATAAGGATGATAATAGTGGGGTAATAAAGCAAGTGAGCAGACAGGTAGGAATGAGGTGTGGAGGAGCACGTTGGGAGTTGTTTGTCTCTGTCCTATGGGGGCAGTGGGTGTCGCCTGTGGGAGCCTCCCCTGGTGGTTATATCATGTGCGGCACATGTCTGCTGAGGGGACGCCTGAGGGCTATTATGTAAGGCGCGCACTTTCCAGCCCTTATGGCCCCGCTCGCGATAGACGGAGGCTTGGCTCCACGTCAGCTGCTGTGAACACGATGATTGGTGAGGATGGACATAGCGAGGGGGCGGGGACATGTGCGGCTGGTGCATCACTACAAAGTGATGTGCAGGTGATCGGCACTCGGCAACTTTCCTCAGTAGTGCGAGGCAGGCGCTGTGCTCTTCTCATCCCAGGCAGTCACCACACAGGGCATCATGCAGAGCTGCACCAGAGCCTGGGGGCTGATAGGCAGGGCGGCGAAGCTGCAGGGCACAGCGCTGGGGTGTAGCAGCAGAGCCGCCTGGCGCCACATCCAAGGGGCTTCGAGCCGCATGTCCGCAGCCGCACCTCTCCGCTCATCCCACAGCAGCCAGCGGCAGATCGAGCAGCTCTTCCCCCGGCACGATGACTTCTCTGAGAGGCACATTGGACCCGGTGACAAAGAGAAGAGGGAGATGCTGCACACTCTGGGGATGGAGGTGAGTGTCTGCCCCATGAAGTTACCTCTCTTGTACTGGGGGAACTTTAGGAGAATACTAGTATGAGACCCTCCTCATGTTATACATCCTAGTTCTATACATCATCCTATACATGGCGATGCCTGTCTTGCCCATATCTTATAGCTATGGAAAGAGTGATTTCTAATAACTTGTGTCCAACTTCAAGCAAAACTCAACATTTTGGACAAGCAACCCACAGGGGCTCACAGTGCAGGGATCATTAAATGCCCTGTAGTGATGTAACACCCTGATCTTTATGCTGGAGGGTAGCAGAAAGTTTATACATCTCCTGTCACTGGCCTCATGAGCTCTACTACAGTGTGGAGCAAGTTGTTCTCTGGGTGTTGGCGTTCTGCATACCAAAGATGTGTTTATACTGAAGCTATAGAAGGGGAATCCAGGCATTAGTGTGTGTATTGTATGGGCTACGGGCTCCCTTCTACTACTACTACTACTACAATGATATGTACTTGTATACCCTGGGAGTGACTGTTGTTACCATGGAGCCATTGCTGTCTGAGCCACTAATATTCTGGACAGTAAAGGTATTTCACATTATTATTATTATTATTATATAATTTTTTTTATTTTCTTTTGACAGAACATTGATGAGCTTATTGATCAAACCGTTCCAGCAAGTATCCGACTGTCAAGACTTTTGAAAATGGATGACCAAGTCTGTAAGTAGAATCCTGAACCTCACACATACTATATTTCTACATATTTACAGTGGGGACATAACAAAACCCAGAATTTCTCTGAAATCTGTAGGAGGATAGATATTGGTATCCACTATAAAATCCTATGGAAATTTGTTTAATTGTTCTGGTATTCCAGCTGTTTCCTAGATTTGCCACTAGTATTCTGGTCTATTCTACAGTGATTAAAAAATGCTCAATAGTGGTATTCCTGCTTAGACTATGAGATTTTTTCCCCTTGGTATTTCATATTGCAGTGTTATCCGAAGTACTAAAATGTTGTGGACCAGGACTCTTGGATTACTACAGATTCTGCGCTGGTTCACAAGTCCAATGTTCAATAGTTGATTTCTGCACCAGGATCCATAGCAATAAGTGATATGTAATTTAATTGCGTATCATAAATCCACAGTATTTGTAATTGTTTCCTCTGCAAATATTTTCCACAATGTGTGTGGGGGATAGTCATCAATCGTGTACATTACAATGTCACTGTATTATGCTATAAATTTGCACATATGAAAATGCTACAATGTGAGCAGGTACCATAACGGAGGCATTATGTAACAAAGATAAAAAGAAAAATCCAGAATAATTTTAGAAGGAAAAAATTATTAGTAAAATGGAAGTGACTGGAGAGAGGATGGCTTTTCTTTTAGAAAACCCCTATGCGATTGGGCCAAGACCCGTCGCTGTGCTCTGGCATTGCGTTTCTAAGCCCAATGCCAGCATCGGGTGTGCCTGCTCCCTTAAGCAGATATCATGTTAAGTATCAATTCTATGAACTGGACTGCACCATTTGTACTATAGGAACTCCTTTCCTATGCTCTTATTTGCTCGAAAAATGTTCCCTGTGTTTCACAAAGGGCGCAGTTGGCGCCTGAAACGCGTTGGTTTTACACAATGTATATGTCCAAAATTTTTAAATGAAGACAATAACGAAAGTTTTTATCTAAACAACGCCTTACCTCGGTGGATTTGAGCTGGATAAACGTGTTTGATGTGTTTCGCAAAGACTGCTTAACTACTTGGAGTGGTTTATATACACTGCTCCAAAAAATAACACATCCTAGATCTGAATGAATGAAATATTCTCATTGAATACCTTGTTCTGTACAAAGTTGAATGTGCTGGCAACAAAATCACAAAAAAATAATCCATGAAAATCAAATTTATTAACCAATGGAGACATGAATTTGGAGTCGCCCACAAAATTAAAGTGGTAAAACACACTCCAGGCAGATCCAACTTTGATTTTATGTCTTTAAAAGAAGTCAAAATGAGGCGCCGTGTTGTGTGCCTGTATGACCTTCCTACAACAACTCTGCAGCCCACACAAGTGGCTCAGGTAGTGCAGCTCATAAAGGATGGCACATCAATGCGAGTTGTGGCCAGAAGGTTTGTCAGCATTGTGTCCAATGGCTGGAGGCACTACCAGTAGTCAGACACCAGTACAGTAGAAGATGGGGACGGGGCAGCCAGAGGGCAACAACCCAGCAGCAGGACCCCTAACACCACATTTGTGCAAGGAGGAATACTATCAGAGCCCTGCAAAATGACCTCCAGCAGCCCATAAAAGTGCATGTGTCTCAAAGAGGATCGTATAAGGGCCCGACGTCCACACGTGGAAGTTGTGCTCACAGACCAACACCGTGCAGGATGCTTGCTTTTTTGCCAGAGAACCAGGATTGGCATACTCGCTACTGGCACCCTGTACTCTTCATAGATGAAAGCAGGTTCACACTGAGCACATGTGACATAGTCTAGAGATGCTGCCTGCAAAATTCTTCAGCATGGCCAGTTTGGCAGTGGGTCAGTAATGGTGCGGGGAGAGCTACACAGCCCTCCATGTGCTCACCAGAGGCAGCCTGACTGCCGTTTGATACCGATAAGAGATCCTCGGACCCCTTGTGAGATCATATGCTGGTGCGGTTGGCCATGGGTTTCTCTTAATGCAGGGCAATGCTAAACCTCATGTGGCTGGAGTGTGTCAGCTGAAAGATTAAGGCATTGAAGCTATGGACTGGACAGCTCGTTCTCCAGACCTGAATCCGATTGAGCACATCTGGGACCTCATGTCTCGCTCCATCCACTAACATCTTGTTGCACCGCAGAATATCCAGGAGTTGGCAGGGGAAATCCCCCAGTAGACCATCTGCAACCTCATCAGGAGAATCCTGAGGCATTGTAGGTAGGTCATACAGGCACATGGAGACCACACACAATATTGGCCTTCATTTTTGACTTGTTTTAAGGACATTAGATCAAATTTGGGTCAGCCTGTAGTGTTTTTCCTCTTTAATTTTGTGGGTGACTCCAACTACCGGCCTCTATTGGTCAATAAATTACATTTCCATTGAAATTATTTATTTTTTTTCCTGTCAGCTCATGCAACTCTGTATAGAACACAGTATTTAATGAAAATATTTAATTCATTGAGTATGTTTGAGTGTTCCCTTTATTTTGAACAGTGTATTAAATAGTGCTGCATACAGTAAATGGTAAAGATGCTTTCTCAGAAGACTGCTGAAGTTTGGGGCTGCTGCTATTCCAAATCCCTGAACTCTGTTGCTTAGCAATTAATCCAGATGTGTAGGGCTAAACTGGTGTTTTCGTTAGAAACCTTAAGCTCTGCTTTGGGTTGATATTTGGTGCAGAAGAAAACTCATTTGTGCTTGTATTGATGAATACATGTATAAAAACTTGTCAGCATAGACCTTCATCCTCAGTTGTGGTTTACATTCTAGAATCTTTCATGCGTAACACGTGTTCTAAAAGGTTACGGTGCTCGGAGGATTCTGATGAATCTGACCATTCCCAGCAGTGATTGTTTTGCTCCTCCTCATCTTTTTTTGTTCTGGTGTGAATACAGTAACTGTTTAGTGGACACATTACTTGTAATGGTTGTAGCTTCCTGCTTTCGACACATATCCCCCCCCCTCCCCACTGCTGATTCCTTTCCAGTGTAATTGCATGTACAGCACTTTGCAGCTGGAGTGCAAACTTTAAACCCATTGAGCTGCTGTCAAGTTTGTGACCAGTTTAATCTGGTTGACTCAGGATGACTTCAGAGCGTCTCCCGTGCTTCAGCGCCTCGCTGATTCGTACCTATTGAACTGGGAGATTAACATACAGGAAAACTGCATTGGTGGTGAGTGGAAGTAAATCTTTCACTGTCATTGTAACCATTTCATTCAGGTTAGTGTCAGATTTAAGTCTGCGTATTGCCTACAGAACATAAGCACACAAAAAGAAGTTGTTACCCCGCTCCAGAAAGATGCTGGACCTTGGCACCTTTTTAAATAACTAAAGGATATTTCCTCAGTATCCTAATCCAATATAGATCCTTTTAGTTGAAGCAGTTTGCCCATGAAAGAAGTCTTCAACCCCCCCTAGTGATGTTAACACAATAAAGATCATTTTTAATAATGATAATAATAATCTCTATTTATATAGCGCCATCATATTCCGTAGCGCTTTACAAATCATAGGGGACAAGTACAAATATAATAAAACATGACAGAGCACGAACATTCGTATGGAACAAGAGGAGTGATGTCCCTGCTCGCAAGAGCTTACAGTTTATGAGGAGGAGTGGGGTGACACAAGGGGTAAAAGAATATATAATGGTCAAGCCATTTTTCTTAAGGGAATAGAACAAAATATAATAAATGGGATTGCTGTCGCTTGACCCAGTCATCAGCCGTCATCTTATATACAAGGTCCAGGGTGAATGGGACCGCAGAGAATGGTGCCGCTGGTTGCTGGATAACAGATGAGGAGGACACCGGACGGGTTAGTGAAAGAGTTAAAACTTCATGCAGTTAATGAGTGTTATAGGCTTGCCTAAAGAATGGGCACATTTGAAACTTTGGAGGTTAGGTATTAGTCTGATAGTCCGGGGCAGAGCATTCCATAGAATGGGTGCAGCTCTAGAGAAGTCTTGGAGACGCGAGTGGGAGGTCCGCACTAGGGTTAATCTAAGAGCATGAGTTGGGCGATAGACTGAGATAAGAGAGGAGAGGTAGGGGGTGCAGCATTATACAGAGCTTTGTGGATGAGGGTTATTACTTTAAACTGTGTTCGAAAGGAGACTGGCAGCCAGTGCAGTGACTGGCATGAACTGGAGGCATCCCTGTAGCGTTTAGTCTGAAAGACGAGCCTGGCTGCTGCATTAAGAATCGATTGGAGAGGAGAGAGTTTGGTGAGTGAAAGACCGGTTACTAGAGAGTTACAGTAGTCTAGACGAGAGTGAATCAGAGCAACAGTTAGCATTTTACAGGTTTCAAATGTGAGGAACGGTCGGATTCTGGAGATGTTTCTGAGATGCATCCGGCAAGAGCGAGCAAGAGATTGAATGTGTGCTTACATTACAATTTTACTCAGTTTTATTGCTGTTTCAGCTCCTATAACTTGGTGATGGTCAGTGTAAAATTCCAGAGTGTGGGCAGGGACTCTAAGTAGACGCTTCATGATTCCTAGAGTTGTGTGTCCTGGCTGTGGTTACGGGTTTAAATACACTTTCATTTAACGTCTAAACATTGTACTAGTATCTAACGCATAGAAAGACAGATGAGACAGATCAGAGATGAGGGATGATGAGGTCCATGAGATGGATATAACACAGAATGACAATCTGCTCTGGGAACTTGCCTATAACGCACACAGTTCTGCTGCATACCTTCCTGTCCTGATATTAAGATTATAAAGATCTTATCTGTCTTGTAGCTTTACTCTCCTCACAATGCTGTTTGCTGGCATATGCCTAAAGAAATGGGTTTTAAGAGCACATTTGAAACTTTGGAGGTTAGGTATTAGTCTGATAGTCCGGGGCAGAGCATTCCATAGAATGGGTGCAGCTCTAGAGAAGTCTTGGAGACGCGAGTGGGAGGTCCGCACTAGGGAAGAGGTTAATCTAAGATCACTGGCGCATCTAAGAGCACAAGTTGGGCGATAGACTGAGATGAGAGAGGAGAGGTAGGGGGGGTGCAGCATTATACAGAGCTTTGTGGATGAGGGTTATTATTTTAAACTGTGCTCGAAAGGAGACTGGCAGCCAGTGCAGCGACTGGCATGAACTGGAGGCATCCGTGTAGTGTTTAGTCTGAAAGACGAGCCTGGCTGCTGCATTAAGAATCGATTGGAGAGGAGAGAGTTTGGTGAGTGGAAGACCGGTTAGTAGAGAGTTACAGTAGTCTAGACGAGAGTGAATCAGAGCAACAGTTAGCATTTTAAAGGGTTTCAAATGTGAGAAGAGATTGAATGTGTGCTTATGTTACAATTTTACTCAGTTTTATTGCTGTTTCAGCTCCTATAACTTGGTGATGGTCAATGTAAAATTCCAGAGTGTGGGCAGGGACTCTAAGTAGACGCTTCATGATTCCTAGAGTTGTGTGTGCTGGCTGTGGTTAGATTAGCAGGGTACGGGTTTAAATACACTTTCATTTAACGTCTAAACATTGTACTAGTATCTGACGCGTAGAAAGACAGATGAGACAGATCAGAGATGAGGGATGATGAGGTCCATGAGATGGATATAACACAGAATGACAATCGGCTCTGGGAACTTGCCTATAACGCACACAGTTCTGCTACATACCTTCCTGCCCTGATATTAAGATTATAAAGATCTTATCTGTCTAACTTGTAGCTTTACTCTCCTCACAATGCTGTTTGCTGGCATAAAGTCGGTGTCAGTCTGTGTGAGCTCGTCCTGGAATGCAAAGGTGGGGGCTAAAGAGCACAGCGACAGATGGAAAAACAAGATGTCTGCTGACCCCAAACTCAGAAGCTTCATGGTCGGATCTAGCGGCAACCAAAATTGTGTACACTAGGCCTGATAAAGATTGGAATTATATCTGTAAAATGCTGTATTTTTGTTAATAACATTGAATTGGAGAATTAGAGTACATTTAAGGAACTTGTCTTTATAGGAATACCCCTTTAAATGAAATATTTCACTTGTCCTGAAGGTAGTAACTTGATTTTATTTCAGTGGTCAGATGGTTTTGTATGTTATGGGTGTCCTGTACATCAGCAGATGTTGCTATACTACTTGTATACAAGAGGATGCTGGCAATAGACCTGAACTTGTATGTCTGAGTACCAGCACTAATGTGTGGATGGAAGTTCTGAGCAAGGTTAGTGGAGGCTACACAACAAATATTTAATTGCAGTCTCTATGCCATGGTTTCCCAGACAGGTGTTATTGAATATGTTTGGGCATTCTTGGGTGTAATGTCGATTCACATATGGACTTGGTCCCCCCAGATATAGGATAGGGACTTATGCCTTTCTCTTCATCAACCTTGTAAAAAGATAAAATGTCCATCAAGTATAACCAAGTTTACGGTCTTTGCAATATGTAAGGAGCTATCAATTTTTAATAAGGCCATCTAGGTCCACCCAAGAACTAGTTTAATTTTAAAGCTTGTGTTCAGCTTGCAAGTGAATATTTGAGATAAAACCTGCATTTCTCAATATAACTTGATAATGGGCATTTTTTTTTTTCTCTTTAGAGAGGAGCACAAGCTCTGTTACACAACAGGATTTATGTGCATTGAAAAGGTCAGGGAATGCTTCAGGTTAGAACTTTCTGTATAGAAAGTTATCAGTAGCAGCAAAGTGTCCTATTGTGTGTTGAACTCCTCCTTGTCACTTTCTTTTGTCCATGTTCACAGCATGAGCCAAGCTCACAGTGGTCAAGAGGAGAAGGAATTTTAGATTAGTTTCTGGCTGACTGAACTGATGGACGGGATTCTTGGGCAGTGTTCACAAGCAGGACCATCAACCAACTGCGAGACTTATTTTACAATGCATGTACCAGGATTTTCATGACTGGGTGTGCCAAAGATGCTTTTACGAGTAACCTGATTTTATTTCGCTTGAATTCAAATAACTATTAAGCATTGAATGTAAATTCTCTGCAGCCTCTGTCAAATGTGATCCTCTACAACAAGGTGACTCCTTGCAACAGTGTTTTGATGGGATTAGCCCAATAACAGCAGGCATTGAGCTGAGATTACATACTAAAGGACTATGTACACATTACATGGCTTTTCGTATGTCTCTATACTCTTCCACAACACATTTTGTGAAATGGTATAGCATATGTAATGGCAAATTTAAGGGAAGCAGACAACACTTACGCCCACACACACGCCCACAGACTATACCTTCTTTAGTAATGTTTGTCCCCTTGAATTCCTCTTGACCTATTTCTACATTGCACCATGTATGAGAAATTGGCTTTTATTATTTTGTAAGATGCAGTCAGGCAACCCCACCTCCTGACTGTTTGCTCTGGCCACTCCATGCATCTGGTGTCCAGCCCTGCATAAGTGTGATGTCATTCTCCAGCCACGCATAGATCTTGCGCATGCACAGTGCGCCTGTGAAGCCGTAACCGTACATACAGTAGCCGCTCAAAGATCTCTAGCGTAGTGCACACACGTGCAAGACCTTTGCATAGTTGGAGAATAACGTAGCCATTATGAGGCACTGCTGGGACGTCTGATGCGTGAAATGGGCAGAGCAAACAGCAGTCAGTAGGCAGGATGGTGTGGACCGAGCAGCCCCCACCTATTTGACTGCATCTTACGAAGGAATACAAGCTGATATCTCAATCATGCTGCAATGTAGAAATATGCAAAAAGGACCTCCAGGGGACATGTATATTACAAAAGAAGGTACTGTAGTACTCAAGCATGAGGCTCCTTTAGTATTGCTATGCTTAAAAGTCTAGCAGGCAAATTTTTTTTTTTTCTCCCATTAAGTTATATAATGGATATGGCATTAACCATGTACTTCAGAAACCAGTCTGTACTGGAAATATAACTCTGTCAACACAACACGTCTGTGAATTTTTACTCTGTTGATACCAGTAACCATATACAGGAGAGAAGTATTTCTTTCTAGATTTTCAAGCCGCAAATGAAAAAAAAAATCTCATCTTGTTTACGTGATTATAATAAAGGAATCATAATTTCCTTTCTTTTGGTAAACTTGCAGTACTCTTTGAATTGAGCTGTTGTCATGAGAGCATAACCTTCCTAACTAATATATCTATGTATCGTAACCCCAAAAGAGTTTAACGGGGTATCGTGGAAATATGAAGGTCTGATGCAAAAACTCATAATGCTTTAAATGAATACAGGCAGTCCCCGGGTTACATACAAGATGGGGTCTGTAGGTTTGTTCTTAAGTTGAATTTGTATGTAAGTCGGAACTGTATATTTTATCATTGTAATCCCAGCCAGAACACTTTTGGTCTCGGTGACAATTGGATTTTTAAAAATGTTGGGTTGTCATAAGAGCCAGGATAAACAATAAAGCTTCATTAGACACCTGTGATATCTGTTACAGCTGTTTATTGTAGCCTAGGACTAAAGTACAATAAATTACCAATATCCAGGTGTCCGTTTGTAACTAGGGGTCTTATGTAAGTCGAGTGTTCTTAAGTAGGGGACTGCCTGTACAACAAAACCCAATGTTTTAAATCACAAAATGGAGCTTAACCTCATAGCCAGTTTGTACATTAAAGCTCACCCCCCCCCCTTTTTGTGTCAAATTGTACTTTATTGGAGTGGTAGATTTAGCTTGATATGTTGTGCATTTATTTCTTAAAAAAAAAAAAAAAAAAACATTTGTCAAACTGAGAAATTTGTCATTTTTAAATGCTTCTGCTTTTGAGACTGATAGTTTTGCCATCCAAACAAGTTACTTACTAACCTATCCCTTATTTCTACTTCATGTTTGAAATATAAATGAGCCCCCCCCCCCCCCCTCCATTTTCAAAAGTACACCTCTCAATCTATTAAACCTTAACCTCTTAACCCTTTGAGCACTGTATAGTGATTTAAATAAAATGAAGGCTACTAGATATGGGACTTCTACCTGTACCTGCTTTAGTCATATTGGGGCAACATATTAGCCTTTCATAAGGCTCATGCTACCGTTGAGGATTCCTCATTTTTGTCTGTGCCTACTGCCCCTGGGACAGAGTAGTTGCTATTCTTGACCATGTTTGCAATTGTGCCCCCCATAGAAGTCTATAATGCTGTAAAAATACTTTTATGACTGTGTGTCTTCAGTGTTTTGCAGCCATAGGAAAAATGTGTGTGCAGGTAGCCATATACATAAGAAATCTGATTTACTGGGCTTCTTTTATTTCTGTGGCCCTGGCAACCCAATTCTCTAAAGGACAGGTCAGTTAAACTTGTAAAAAAAAATTCTTGTAGGAGTATTGTGTTGGTGCTACATTTTAAAGACTGAAATATTAATGAGTAGCTTTACCCCTAACACAAGTCAGTGGTGGGGAACCTATGGCACGGGTGCCAGAGGTGACATTCAGAGCCCTTTCTGTGGGCACCCAGTACTTCACCCTAACAAAGAGTTTTGCCAGCTAGGACTCGAGGCTTTCTCCAATACAGCCCAGGACGCACCATGCTCAGCACTATTTTAAAGCAACATCCTTGGCTGCCAGGACTACAGGAGAAGCGAGAAGGTGTGGATAGAGATGGATTGTCATTGGAGCTCCTGCTCTGGGGACCCTGATTCTTCCTCTTCAGGGGACCCTGGAAGGAAGCTACAATCCTCCATCATCTTTCTATTGTATTGGTGAACTCAGGACCCTAATACGATTAAAACCTGTGATGCAGCAGGAATCAATAAGTTACTGCTTAAATTGTCATGTTGGCACTTTGCGACGTAGATTTTGGTTGTAGCTTGGGCACTCTGTCTCCAAAAGGTTAGCCATCACTAACATAATTCATTAATTGGTTTTCAGAGAAACTCAATCCTGACTTCCTAAATAATCCCATTAGACATCCTTCTCCGGTATTGAATGGAACTGTGCATTTGGAGTTCCCCAGACATGATCATAGTATTCCAGGGGCCCCAAGCTAAGGCATGTTTGCATGAAAGAAAATGATCAACCAATATTTACAGCTGAACCTTTTGGTTACGTTGTATGATAAATATTCCTAATGAAAGGGGGTAATCTGTGGCTGTCCATCCTCCACTGGGAATGTAACAAAGGTGCGTTACTTAGGACTTCTAGCTATTTGTGTTCCACTTTATTTAAAGGAAAAAAAAGTGTAATCCATTGGAGTTATATAATCCATGACAGCATGAACCTATAGCCTCCCAACTTTGAGCCGTCGGCAACAGTTGTCCTTGTCACTTTGCACTAAAGATAAAGGCCTGAAAGGTTGCAGTGTAAACTACTTTGGGGCGATCATACACATGTTGACATTGAACTGTGTTAACTGTATCAAGTCTTTTCCTGCTATATCTATTCCTGTTTGTTATCTTTGCTGACAGGAAAAAAAGGTCGTGACAGCTGCTTATGCATACCATTTATGTAACAAATTCTTTTGGAAACCACTATAAGTTACTCTTTTTGTTTAGTTGGGGACCTAAGGCACAGCAAAAAAATGTCAACAAAACAGGTCACCTTATACCAAAAACTTTGAGTTTATTAAAGTGAAAAGTTTATTTTTTACTTGTTTACTAGCCTCAAAAGTTTTTACTGTATTATACGTCTATATTCATTAGTGTATGCTGTAAGTTAAGTCTTTGTAAAATTCATTGTCATCTCTTAAATGGCCACTTTTTTTCCTTTAAATTCAGGCGAAAATGAAATTCTTGAAACGTTACATAACATTGCATCAAAAAACAAGATATGGAGGTCCTATATTGGCATGGGGTACTATAACTGTTCGGTCCCCCAAGCCATCTTGAGAAACTTGCTGGAAAACGCAGGATGGTAAGTACATCTGTCTGGAAAAACCTAAAATCAGAACTATTGTTGCAATACTTTTAAGTCCACTTACCAATATGTGGCCCTCTTAGTCCGCTACACATCGGCTGCAGCTTTATTGAAAGCTGCTAGCACCAAATAGTTGTTAACCCTTTGATTGTAGCCAGCAGAGCTACTGGCAGCATGGGGGCCGCCATATTGGCTTAATCGCCGCTTTCTGTGACATCTCCACGACAGCCTTGGGTCTTTCAAAGACCCACGGCTGTGTTTTCTGGTATATTGTAATAAATGACCAGTAAAATCCCCATATACTGTCATACTGTAGTATGGCAGTATATGGTAGCATCAATTAGATAATCTAGGGTTAAAGTACCCTAGGGGGGCTGAAAATGGCAAAACATAAAAAAAAAAAGAATTTTCAAATTACCCACTTTCACTAGAACTGATATAAAAATACAGTAATAATCATAAACACATTGGGTATCGGCACGTCCCAAAATGTCCACTCTATCAAAATATTTGGTATGCACAGTGTAATCCGTAAAAACCAAGCCCACAAGAAAATGCCGCAAATGCGTTTTCATTGCATTTAGAATTTTTTTTTTTTTTTTTTTAATTTCCTGCTTCTCAGTTCACGGCATGGAATCTTAAATACCATCACTATAAAGTGCATTTTGTTATGCAGAAAAAGAGCTTTCAAAAATCTCTTTTTATCTGTATTTTTCTATCTGTATTGACTGTGCTTGGACTTTGTGTACAGCTTCCACAAGTAGACAAAGTGTAGGTGCCATATAATTCTTTTTTTTGCTATGCTGTAGTTCCTGGTGATAGTTTTCCCTTGCAAACATTATCCAATCTGTAAACCAGCTATAGCCTGCTCTCAGATTTCCGTTGCTAGGGTCAGATATGTCTACTCTGTATACGGATCTGGTGCCTAGCCACACCCCCTGCGACATTGTGCACACTCCTTTTGTCAGTGTGCCTTCTTGACACATGTATCGTGCTTCTGCAGCTGCTTCTTGACAGGGGAAGGTCCACTTTGGAGTGTGTGATTGCTGCATTTTAAAAGGGCACATTCCCTGGGGCAGCTCTGTGATGCAAAGGGGTTTTTTCCCATTCTTTCATGTAAAGTGGCATGGTTTAAATGGTATGTACTAGATGTATAAACCATACACATGCCATTGCCCCCAAGCCTGTGTAGAACTATATTGTTTACAGTTACCTGGAATACATTAACAGATTAATATTTTAAGGCAAGAGTGTTCTAAAATAGATTCTTGCTCAACATAAGGGTGGGGGTTGTCTTTTCTTATGCGTTATGTCAAATGCTGTACAATAGGCTTGGTATTTATAGCTTTCACTGTGAGCCCCAAATGACCCATCCCCTTTATTCTATGCATTTGTACAATCGTGACCATATTTTTATATAGAATTTTCTTATGATTTTGGTACCTACTTTTAAATAAAAAGCTGCTGCTTAAAGCTGACATTTTAATTGCTGCCCTATTGGTGGCTATATGACCTGTTTATTTAGATTTTTATGTACGGTAAAATGAAACAGCTACTGTACACTGCTGTTACGCCATGAACCCAGCACTTCTGAGATGGATAGAAAATGGGGAAAGTATGGTTAAAATGTAACTCAGGCCAGTGATGCCTGTGGTGGTTGTGCGATTTAATTTCCGGGCACATTGCTGCAATGTAATTTTGAAAATGACGGCATCTCAAGGAATTGTAATACAATCTATTGACGAGTACCCAAATGTTATTCTTTGCATTATTTTGTTCTGATGCATAAAAACTATTAACAGAAGGAAGACTGCAGCAGGATGAGGTGCTTCCTAGGGTTCTATTTTCTACAATGTTGAAAAGGCCTTCTCTAGCAGCATAATGCAATAACTTGAGACAATGTATGAAACTGCCTAATAGCATGTTGGTAAAGTGTTAACACTAACAGCAGTGGCTCTGTTAATAGCTGCTCCAAAAATGCCAATTGGAATCCGGTCTCCTTGGAAACTCGGACAACAAATTCCAGCAACGTGAGAAGAAAATTAATGACAATGGCTTTCAGGGATCAAAATATCTTTGTTTTTATGTTCTTCATCCTCCTCATGCCAGTAAATAAAGAGGACTTCATGTATAAGCTACATCTGGTTACTTTTCACAATATTTTGAAATACTTTAGAGCCAGTGCAGTTTGTCCATGAAAATTAGGTCATCTCATGCTCAAGAAAACTGAAAAGTTCAGAGATGGGAGGCCTAGTTTGTGTGAACAGAGATCCACGTTTTATTGCATAACACAGACTTTTAAAAACGTAATGTTCTATTGTAGGATTGGTGTAAACAGCCTAAAGAATCTGACTTTTCTCGTTTTAAAACTTGTGATTCAAGCACAAAATAAACTCTGGTTATAAATTTTTTTTTTTTTTTTTTCCTTTTAATGTTTTTATAGGGTAACGCAGTATACACCATATCAACCAGAAGTGTCCCAGGGCAGACTTGAGAGCTTGATGAATTATCAGACCATGGTATGTGATCTCACAGGAATGGATGTGGCCAATGCATCCTTACTGGATGAAGGAACTGCTGCTGCTGAAGCAATGCAATTATGTCACAGGTCAGTAGCCGCAATACATATTTGCAGTTGTTCATAAATGCATAGTGGGTATTTTGCTGAAAAATTAAATTTCTTATTTTTTTGGATACTTTGTTTTAGGCACAACAAGAGAAGAAAATTCTATGTGGACAGCAGATGCCATCCTCAAACCATAGCTGTGGTACAGACACGGGCAAAGTATGTATGGATTGCCCATTACTATAGTTGGGGTGCATTTTTATATAGAACAGTGATGGCAAACCTTTTAGATACAGAGTGCCCAAACTACAACTAAAACCCACTTTTATGTCGCCAACATGACAATTTAAGCAGTAACCTATTGATCTCTGCAGTATCACAACTTTCAATCATATTGGCATCCTGAGGACAACAATACAATAGAAAGCAGGAGACATTTGGTTTGTAGCCTCCCTCCAGGGTCCCCTAAAGAAGAAGAAACTGGGGACCCAAAGCAGGAGCTCCAATGATAATCCATCTCTGTCCACACCTTCTCGCTCCTCCTGTAGTCCTGGCAGCCAAGTAGGTGTCACTTTAAAATAGCACTGAGCGTGGTGCGCCGTGGGCTGTCTTGGACTGCAGGAGGAAGCCTTGAGTCCTATCTGGTAAATTCTGTGCTGGGTGCCCACAGAAAGGGCTCAGAGTGCCACCTCTGGCACCCCTGCCATAGGTTCGCCATCATTGATATAGAAAGTCATAGAACCATTTTTGTATCCATAAACTTAGTTGCTTGTGGTTTGCATCTATTTATTCCATTTTACAAATATTCATATTTGCAACTATTCCTATCCTTTAAGTAAACCTGACAAAGAAGCCTTTAAAGGAAATCTACCACCAGGTTGAAGTATCGTAGACCAAGCACACTGACATACTGGTGTGCCTCCTCTGGCAGCATCTACTCTTATTTAAGATTCATATGCCCCTGTTTTTAAGAAAGACTTTAAGAATTATGCAAATGAGTCTGCTGTGCTCCAGGCTCCATTAACGCATATGGAACCTGGAGCCCCTCGGGCTCATTTACATAATTGTCAATGCCTTTCTTTTCTTAAAAACAAGAGGATAGGAAGCTTAGAGAAGCACATCCAGCAAGAGGGTACACACGAGCATGTAAGTGTTTTGATGATTCATCCTGGTGATAATGTCCTTTTAACATCTTTAAAAAAAAAAAAAAAAAAACCTGCTAAAATGGTAGAGGTGTTGCAGATTTGAAATGGTTGAGGCTTTATGAAAAAATACACCTCCATTGAATTTATTTGATAAATGCTTTGCTTCTGTTCTAGCTATATAGGTGTCACTACCGAGCTCATGTTGCCACAGGACATGGACTTCAGTGGAAAAGATATTAGTGGTGTGTTGTTTCAGTACCCAGACACTGATGGAAACATAGAAGACTTTGCTCAGTTGGTTGACCGGGCTCATCAAAATGGGGTAAGGTTGAAAACGACTCTATTCATAGTTTATCTAAATATTCTTGCTTTGTATGGTGTTCTCTGTTGAAATTTTCTTATTTCTGTGTAAATTCATTCCCCCCCTCCCCAGACCCTGGCATGCTGTGCCACTGATCTCTTGGCATTGTGCATCTTGAGACCACCTGGTGAATTTGGAGTAGACATCACTCTTGGCAGTTCTCAGAGATTTGGTGTGCCGCTGTGCTATGGAGGACCGCACGCAGCCTTCTTTGCTGTGAAGGAAAACTTGGTCCGGATGATGCCTGGCAGAATGGTTGGAGTGACCAGGTATGTGGCATGCAGGAAAATGAAATTTGGCTTTAAAGACTTTTTAGCCCCTCTAATAAGTATTTGCATCCTTTATTAGCTGCTCCCCTGATTCCTGTACAGCTGGATTGCTATCTTGCGCCCTCACCACCACCACCATTCTAAAACGATTAGTACCTTCTTGGTAAATTACGGACCAATAGTCCTGGGCTACAGCTAGGGCACCATTGGCATAGTGGGTATCGAAGTATTTGATTCTTTACTATCTCAGAGGTCCTGGGCTAGAACTGACTGCATTACACCTCTCATCTGACAGTAAAAAGCCAAACATATTTGCAATTATTAAATTATTATTATTATTTTGTATTTTTTTACTTTAGAGATGCTGCTGGAAAGGAAGTTTACCGTCTTGCTCTACAAACCAGAGAACAACACATCAGACGAGATAAAGCCACAAGCAACATATGCACTGCACAGGTAATATACCGAATAAAGATGCTGACAAGTTTCTAGTGACGCTTTTGGTACTCACACCGCTGTAACTCCTTACGAGGTAATGCTACATTTTGTTGGGGTTAGGAATTACTGTTGTAATTTACTAGTGGTGGGAGCAGGGGCGTAACTAGGCGAGGCAGATCCCCGTAGCAGACTTCTGAATGGGGCCCCCTACCTTCTCAGAAAATATACATATGTGTATACATTTATGCACTGATAAACATTTATAGGCTTGCACAGCAGCTGCTACTTCTGTAGTTACGCCCCTGGGTGGGAGTCCTACTTACCTTTTGCGCCGCATGCAACAATTGGCAATGATCCATTTCTCGCTGAATGTACATTGGACTGTCGCACGCAGTAGGATGACAAGACTATTTCTCTTAGCCGTCTTTGCAGCATCTGCTGCTTGGTCCGTAATGATACAACAAATAAACCTATATATCAGAGCTTCACTTCTTTCCCTCGTCAGGTGCTATACTTGGATAGGGTACAAGCTCTGGTATTTAAGGTTTTGTAGACTACTTTCTTTAATTGTAAATTTAATTTCTTATAGGCTCTATTGGCAAATATGGCTGCAATGTTCTGTGTTTACCATGGTCCAAATGGCCTCAAGCATATTGCTCGAAGAGTTCACAATGCCACTCTTATACTTGCAGAAGGTATTATTATTATTATTATTATTATTATTTTTTTTTTCACTCTGGTTTTTAATAACTTATTACAACATGGATATTGAACCTGCAAATTTTTGTTGGTTGTGGGTTTTTTTTCTTTGCAGTTGTGTCAGCAGATACACTTGTGTTAATTGCCAATCTTATGACAATGACAAAAAATGTTGTATTCAAAGTTACTTGTAAAATGGACATCTAGGAAAATATACTTAACAGTCCTGCTTTTTTTTTTTTGTTTTTTAGGTCTGAACAGAGCGGGACATCGTTTACATAGCGAGCTTTTCTTTGATACATTGAAGATACATTGTGGCTGTCCAGTAAAAGAAGTTTTAGATAGAGCATCACAACGAAAAATAAACCTTCGTGTGTACAGGGATGGTTCAGTAAGTTGTATTTAATAGAATGGTTAAAAATTATTATTGTAGTGTGTGAAAAATCATGAAATGGTCTGTGTGTTTTGGGGTGTGTGTTTTTTTTTGGGTTTTTTTTTTTCCCTTCCTTCTCCAAGCTTTGTGTGTTGGCATTTTGTGGCCTATATTTTTCTATAAAATCCATGAGACTTGGTCCTTGAAGGATTATCCACCCTACTTAAGGGATCTTGAGAGTAAAGCTTAAACTTAATAAATTTATGATTTTTGCAGCTTGGAGTATCTCTTGATGAAACTGTAAAGGAGAAAGATCTTGATGACCTATTGTGGGCTTTTGGCTGTGAATCATCAGCAGTAAGTAAAATGAACCACAAACTTTATATTAATCATCTCTAAACATGTATCAACATCTTATCTACCTGTAAATCCTACTGTGAGGGGCTCAGGAACTGATCTTGTTCCGTGATTGGTGATGCAGACATCTACAGGTACCTGTCTGCAGCTTTTGTGATCAGAGACTTGGAAGCTTACTCTTCGGATACCATGGAACTAAAATCTGCCTTATTTGGAAATTGAAAGGTCAATTAAAAGATCACATTTTTATGATCATGACAAAAAGCAATTTTAATATGTAAACCTTTACATTGCAGCTACCAATCACATTTTCAATAGCACCTGTCAGCAGTCTGGTCTCACCCATTATGATCTGGTCCTGCTTTTGGTATAAAGAACTGAATCTTGAAACTGGATGGTGCATTCACATGTGGCTTCCTGATGCATGCGTCTAAAATGCGTGTTTTTTTTTTTTTTTGTGTTACTGTTAGTTTTCCAGCTTTTAAAGAGGTTTTGTTCTTTGCTGGAAGTGCAATCATCTGTGTTAACATTGGGACACGGCGGTTTTACACTTCAAGCAATGAAGAAAACCACTTTGAAAGCCGGTAAACACACAGTAAACTAAAAATGCATGCGTTTTAAAGGCATGGTTCCGGACGCCACATGTGAATACACCTTCAATCTTTTCAGAAAACGCATCAATTGACGATTACTTGGTTTTCAAAAAGTATAACAAAATAGTTGGTATTTGCACTAAAAACTTGTTGGACTTTCAACACATTTTTACAAATGTTTTAAGAGGTTTTTAGACTCTTCTACAACTAGTATGGCAAACTGGGCATGGCATATGGTCCCCAAACTTTTTCCAGGGAGCAGGTCTGAAAACCCCCTAACTGGGAAAAAAATTAGTCACCCCGCAAATACCCTAACCTAAGGGTGGTGGCACACGTGGTATTTTGAACCTGTTTTTGGGCCGTTTTTAAGCAGTCCGTTAAACGCATGGGTGTTTAGAAAACGCATCCGTTTTTTTTCCCCCGAATATGATAATTGGGGAGAAAAAAGGATGCGTTTTCAAAAACTCATGTTTTTTTTAAAAGATATGGGTTTAACAGACTTCTTCAAAACGGCCCTGTATAAGAAGGGGGCAAAAGTTATTGACTAGAGCAGTGATGGCAAACCTTTTGGAGACCGAGTGCCCAAACTACAAGCAAAATGCACTTATTTACAGTGAAGTGCCAAAATGGCTTTTTAAGCAGTAACTTTTTGCTACCTGTTCTTCCACATCTTTCAATTGTATCGGCCCCTGAGGCCACCAATACAGCTGAAAGGAGGAGGAGAAATTCAGACTCACTATAGATTGTCTCCAGGGTCTCTCTGTATAGGAAGAATGGTGGGTCCAGCAGGAGGAGCTCCAAAGATATTGCAGTTCTGTCAAAAACTTCTCAACTTTCACGCAGTTCCAAACAGCCAATCAAGTGTTGCTTTAAAATGGCGCTGAGAGCAGCATCTCTTAAGTTCCCTGGGACTGCAGGAAGTTTTGGATTCGGTCCTATGTGGTAAACTCTGTCCTGGAGCAATGGTCTGAGTGCCCACAGAAATGGCTCCGAGTGCCACTTCTGGCGCCCGTGCCATAGGTTCGCCACCACTGGACTAGAGTATAAGCCTAAGGTGGGAAAGGCAGCTTCCCCCATACTAAGAAAACGAAATGTCCATGGCAGCCCCCCTCCTTAAAAACAAGAAAAAAAACTTTAAACTTTCCAACCCCCCCCCCTTCCCCCGGCTCGGTGCTCTGAAGAGAAGATGACTGAGCCATGGGGAGAAGAAGCCGTAAAGAGGTGGTGGTTGGGCACCACTGAACTAATGGGCAGTGCAATGCTAGACTGGACAGTCTTAAACGATGCCAGATTTATTATCCAGCGCAAGCCTGATACATTTGTTGCAGTTTAATACTGTTTATTCTAACTCTTCACCATCTTAATTTGGATAAATCTACCCCAGTATGTTCACATAAATAAAAACTTGGCAAACTGCATTTTAAAAGTTAATGACTTCAGCACTTCTATGTATTCCTTTTGACTGGTCGGTCTTATTTTGTGTCCACCCCCTTCCCCAGGAGCTGGTAGCTGAAGGCATGGGAGAGGAGAATAAGGGCATTTTGGCCACTGCTTTTAAAAGGACAAGCAAATTCCTTATGCACCCAGTGTTTAATAGGTGAGATCAATAAAAGGGACACTTGTTTGTAAACTAAAAAGTTTAGATGTTCAAAATAACAATTTTTTTTATTATTTTTTTTAAGCTACCATTCAGAGACCAACATTGTACGCTACATGAAGCGTTTGGAAAACAAAGATATTTCACTTGTACATAGTATGATTCCTCTGGGCTCCTGCACAATGAAACTCAACAGTTCCTCTGAGCTAACGGTAATCTGTCTCATATCTTCTAGTCTTTATATGTACATATAATTTTTTTTTTTTTCCTTGTAACGTATTGGCCAAAGGTGTTACAGTGATATTTGTATTTCCGTTAATAGGGGTTAAGTGACATAGGGAAAGGAAACTTGGCCTTTGTCTATAATGTACAGTGTGAGAAATGTTATTCCTCACTATAGTCAATCACAAAACTGGAGCTGCAAAATCTTTTATTGAGAAGGATGGTGATGAAAACACGCCTGATTAAGATTTCACGGAAATTCACAGAATTTTTTGCAATGTAAGAAGCTTACCAGCCATCATGTTTTGGAATGCTGTAAAAGCCAGTTACTGAAAATCTTCCAGCTTGCAGTTGACCTATTTTGAAGGGTCCTTGAAAACCTATTCTAATATGGTCACAAGATGGTGGTCATAATTCATTTTTAGTTTCTATTCAAACGGTACATATCTTCTCTACTATCATCTTAATGAGTCGGCATTCAAGTTACTGAGAATCTGGCAAGAAATGTTTGCCCCTTTTTTTGTTTTTCTATTTTGTTCAGAAGATTTCATTTTTTTTTTTTTTTTAATCTGAAATTTTCAGTGGATATTTAGCAAGTCAAATGCTAAATGTTGAACATTCGTTAGAAAATTTTTGCTGCAAAATACTCAGCAGGAATATTTTGTGGAATTTAAAAGTAAATTTTATCCCAGGAGAAAGTCACATCTGCGGAATCATTTGCAGGCATGACTAAATCTGCAGTTTCCTTGAGGTTAACATTATTTACAGTCTAGTAAAAATGTAACCATATTTATTTATTTTTTTTTTTTTTTTCTGATTTGTTTATTTTTTTGGGGGGGGTTTATACTTGGTTTTGTAACTTTTTTTTGTTTGTTTGTTTTCTCACCTTTTAGCCAATTACATGGCCTGAATTTGCCCACATTCATCCATTTGTGCCTCTAGACCAGGCACAGGGTTATCAACAGCTATTTAAGGAGCTTGAGAAAGACTTGTGTGAAATAACGGGATATGACAAAATCTCATTTCAGCCAAACAGGTAAAAATATTTCACAATTTAAGTATTGGAATATATCGACTGTTCAATACACCTACATGCAATATAAAAAGTTTATGGTTAAATAAAAGGCAAACAATACCTCACACGGTCACCTATGTTTTTAGCGGAGCGCAGGGTGAATATGCTGGATTGGCAGCTATCAAGGCTTACTTGAATGCAAAGGGTGAACATCATCGAACAGTAAGTTAAAAACTACTCAGCTCACTTATATTTAGTATTGTTCATTTGTTTTTGTTTGTTCTTTGGAATTCATCTGATCAAAAACCATCATATAAGTAAATTTGGCACTCTCGTATTGTAGGTCTGCCTTATACCGAAATCTGCTCATGGAACCAATCCTGCAAGTGCTCAGATGGCAGGAATGAAAATACAGCCAGTAGAAGTTGATAAAGATGGAAGCATTGATTTATCACATCTGAAAGCTATGGCAAGTTCATTATTTTTAATTAGCTTTCAACAAGTAAAGTTGGATTTAAAGGTGTCAAGCCTCTTGTTCCTATAAACTTGCATCCTCCCAGAACACCTCTCAACGTATCCAAAAGTGGCTTCTATGCACGAGACTGGAAGAGAAGCATTGCTTCTAACCAGGGGTGCAACTAACCTATCTGCTGCTTGAGTTGAAGAGTCTAAAAGAGTTTTCTTCATTGCTATGAGTGTAATCAGCCGTGTTAACACTTTCACAGCTGCTTGCACTTCCTGCAATGAATAAACACTGTCAAAGCAGCCAATCGCATGGTAATATGTAAACCACATGCATTTTATAAATTTTTCTCCGGCTGTGTTCACACTGCATTTTAAGATGCAATACAACAGCTGAGGTGAGGAGATATGCCTAATTACATTGCTGATAACATTATGTTTTGTAAACTGGCGTGTTCACATTTGTATTATGTGAACACTGCAAGTTACACACCTCACTCACTAGTGTGTAACAAGCCTTAGGGTCAATGCCACACATGGAGTTTTGAACCTGTTTTTAACCAGTCCGTCCAAAAACGCATGCGTTTTTGAAAACACAGTTTTTGACCAGTTTTAATTAAGATAATTGCTAAAACCTGTCACAGCGCATGCGTTTTTTAAAGGACTGCTTAAAAACGGACCAAAAACGGGTTCAAAACGGCATGTGTGGCATTCACTCCTCCTTTTATGCGTCCATCTGATCAGTATACAGCAAGCTATAGCGATCCTGCTGAGTGGTGTACGCTCGTATAAGGGCAGTTACATCACTGGGTAAACATCTGTAACATCCACAGCAGCCAGTGTTTGCTGCTGTCAACGTTCTGAGGCTGCTTTTACATTTGGTGTTTTAGATGCATTTGATCAAAATGCATCTGTTTCCACTGAAAGACAAGCGTTTTTGGAATGAGTACCACCTATTTGCATTACTTGCATGCAGAATATGTGGTGCTCTTCTGTCCCCCTCGCTTACAAGTAGTGCTGGCTGGGACAACAAAATAGGCCACGTTTTACATTGCAGCCCCTACACACAGGACACTTGTTAATGCAAGGGGTTAATGCAAGCACTGACTGAGAGGACTAGCCGAAATTAGCGGGAAAGGAGGAAGTGACACTTATCTCCTGCTGAATCAGGCACCTGAAGGGGAGCATAACAGACTGCAGTATGTCTAACTATATACAGGCAGTCCCCGGGTTACATACAAGATTTGGGTCTGTAGGTTTGCTCTTAAGTTGAATTTGTATGCAAGTCGGAACTGTATATTTTATCATTGTAATCCCAGACAGAACTCTTCTGGTCTCTGCGACAATTGGATTTTAAAAATGTTGGGTTGTTATAAGAATGAATATTAACACTAAAACTTCATTACAGACACCTGTGATAACTGTTACAGCTGTTTATTGTAGCCTAGGACTAAAGTACAATAAATTACCAATATCCAGAGGTCCGTTTGTAACTAGGGGTCGTATGTAAGTCGAGTGGTGTTAAGTAGGGGACCGCCTGTGTGTGTGTATATGTATATGTTTTGGTGAACGAAAATAAAGATACATTCCATGCAATGGAATGCAAACGCCTAAATCAGACCAATAAGGAAAGCATGATAATAAAGATTCCTTATTTATATTGGGCCATCAAATTCCGTAGCACTTTACAAATGATTACAATTAACTTCTTAGTACCTATAGAATATCAGGTTTCATGATTCAGCTCTAAGGATATGACTCTAAACACTCATAACCTAGGCTTAAGTATAGGTTTCAAAGGAAGTGCACTCTGTTGGGTAGGTGTTCAGTGGTATGCCCTTTCATCCCAGCAATCAAAATGTACAGCCGACTACCTAGTCTTGAAGTAAATCAATCATCAGAATAAAGCATGATAAACCAGTGGCACTTTCTCATAGAAATGGGCAGCGTGACTGGTAATCTATTTACTTGTTATATGTGGCCTCCTTCCTTCTAAAAATCAACTTTTAAGATTATGCTTTTGAACCAGAAGACCTAGGGTGGGGTGTTACCAGAGCCCCTCTGTGCTACAGCTTAACTGGCTGTAACAGGTTCACACCCTCCTCCTACTTTCTGCTCTTGCTCAGCACAAGAAACCTTTTATTGCTTTTGTGTGAGTACATGAAGGAAGTCGGAGAAATGGTCAGAAAATATACTAATAATATACTTTTTTTTTAAATTTTTTATTTCTTTTATATCATATAGGTGGACAAACACAAGGACAATTTGGCTGCCATAATGATTACCTATCCTTCAACCAATGGGGTTTTTGAGGAGGATATAAGTGATGTATGTGATCTGATACACAAACATGGTGGTCAGGTGTATTTGGATGGAGCAAATATGAATGCCCAGGTGAGTATGATTCTAACCAAAAAATGATCAATTATTTTATCATGTGATAATATATTTATTGTAAAGTAGCAGTCGAACAGCAGGTTATTCAAGATTAGTTATAACTTTTATTTTATTACTATCTCGACTTTTTCGGTAGTTGAGTTATGGGATAGTCCATCAATAATACAAAAACAATTAAGCGAAGCGTTATAAACCACTTTAAAGTCTTATTCTTACAGAATTTTAGTGTTCAGCTTTTGAGGTAAGGTTTGCATGGCTGCACTGAAATCCAAAAATTAAAATTCAACATTCTGCTTCTGTTAGTTTATGCTTTGTGTTCTTCTGAGCCACAGATCGGGTCAGCCTTTTGTTGATTATAATCAATATTTATAAAGCAAAAAAAATAAATACAATTTTTTTTTATACATTTTAGGTTGGGATATGCCGTCCTGGAGACTACGGTTCTGATGTCTCGCACTTAAACCTTCACAAGACATTCTGTATACCCCATGGTGGAGGAGGTCCTGGCATGGGGCCTATAGGAGTGTAAGTTATAAAAAAAAATCGCTACAAACATTTCTTATCCAAGTTATTTAAAATGTTAATATTTTTTATATATTAGTTATAACATCTATACTATTTTCCTGCAGGAAGAAACATCTTGCCCCATATCTACCCAGCCATCCAGTTATTACCTTGCAACAGGACAATGATGCCAGACCATTGGGCACTATAAGTGCTGCCCCATGGGGATCAAGTGCAATTTTACCCATTTCATGGGCCTATATAAAGGTTTGTGTTATTTTAGAAATGTAGCTCTTGAATTATCCTTAGTTCGATGAAAGGTTGACTACAACAAGGAAAAGGGGTTCTTAAAGAACATCTACCACCAGAATGAAGGATTGTAAACCAAGCGCACTGACATACTGGTGTGTGTCTCTCCTCTGGCAGGATCTGCTTTTCTCTGAGCTTCAAAAGGCAAAAAAGGCTTTAAAATTATACAAATGAGCCTGAGGGGCTCCAGTCTCCATTAACACCTATTAGCCCCTCAGGCTTGTTTGCATAATAACATTTTTTTGTAGTTAAAAAAAACAAAACAAAACAAAACTGGGCATAAGTAGCAAAATAAAAGCGGATCCTTTAAGGGGGTGCACACTCCAGTATGTCCGTGGGCTTTGATTACAATCCTTCATCCTGGTGGTAGATGTCCTTTAAGAGCCCTCAAGCGCCCTCCTTCCTTAAAAATTAGCTTCCATTATGCTACCAAAGCAGGCAGCAGCAGTTTGCTGAGATGTCAGAATAAGGCAACCTGCACGAACAAGACATTAAAAATTGAGGACGGTGCTAGCCCATATCGAAAGCTAGCAATGTCTGTACTCACCTACTATGGGCTCAAACACATGGCGTTGCATTTCCTATTCTATGTGGGAGCCGACTACCAAGGTGATAAAAGAGTGATCATGCTGTATCAATCCCGCGGAAGTCAACCCACCAATGACTCAATTGATGCAAACAATAGGTCACAGACCGGTTCAATGCTTTTGAATCTCTTTCATAAAACCCAAATATTTCCAAATTTGAACTCATGCAAAGTGCCTTAATGGATAAATGGTTACATTTCTTACAGTTGGATGGGCGCAAAGGACTTATAACATGCAAAAACGAGATTGCCATACGAATGCCAATTATGTCAACAAAAGGCTGGAAAAATACTACAGTTCTTATTCAGAGGTTTAGAGGGCACGTGTGACATGTAAAAACAAGATGCTTCAAGAGCTTACATTTTTACAACTCCTATTTATATATACACAGTTCCCTGTAAAAAGGACATATACCAGGCAGTTTACTGGTAGATGTGCCTAATAAGTTCCTGGCAACCATCCTTACTCAGAAGTTCTGTGTTGTTAACATATCCAAGCCGTAAACCCCTCCGTCCACCATTGCATAGCTGGCTAACGGACGGACCGCTAGCAGTTGGAGGTAGGAAGAACTTAAATACCAGGCTACTGAGGCTCTGCTACATAAATAAAGGTTATTAATAAAGTTTGATGTCCACAGAACTTATTAGAACTATGTGTTCTAATATCAGGAAATGATGTTAGATGTTTTCTATATTCATTGGTAAATACAACCTTGATATACACAATAATGTAAATGCTAAAATATAGATGCTATAGATCCTCTCACAAATGAAGAGAGAATGTACAGTTATATTCCTGAAGTGTGTTATTTTTATGGCTTTACAATTCTTTAGGACGTGGGCCATGAATTTATCCTGGAGGTTAGCTCATTCAAAATAATCTGCCTAAATAGAAGCTGTAGACATAGCCCAAAAAGGATGCCAAGATTATGGAATTATAGTGAATCATGTAAAGAAGCTCTCATGTTGTTGTTCCTTATAATTATTATTTTATTTTTTTTCTATTTTTTTTTTTTTCTTCTACTTTGTCCAAAGGGCATTTCACTAATTCACAGAACTAGTCATGGGGGATTTTTGTCAAAAGGGCCCAAGTGATTATACTCGAGTATAAGACGAGGCCCCTAATTTTACAAAAAAAACTCTGGTAAAGCCTGTTTGGGGTTTAGTACATTTTTGCTGTGAAAAACTAGGCCATACTCTAATAAATTGCACTATACTGCAACTAAAGGGCAGAATAAAATACACAGTAGCAAATGAGCTGAGGGGCTACAGGCAGGAGGGCGGGGATCGGAAAAGAGCAGGGGGGGTGTACCTCCAACCTCACTTGTTTGATCAGACTCTACAAATCCAGTCCTCATTAACCCTGTTCTATCCCTTAGCCCTTGCGTTGTACTGTCTCCCCCTATCTTACAACCCCCCCCCTCGCCTATTACTCCTTAGTCCTATCTAAGTTTTTTTTTCTTGATCATCTCTTGCAAACCAGCCTTGTTGTAACTTTGGTCTTCCAACTCCACCACAGAGCGAACCCTCATTTCCTCCGCCATGCTAGTTCATAAACTAGCACCACCTCTCACCACTCCCCATCTGCAATTATACTCACCTCTCCCACTATTCGCGCTTTCCGCTACCCCTCTGCACATTCCCTTTCATTTTCCCCTTATCCTCTTCCCGTGCTTCCCTCATTCTCGCCTCCAATCGTCTCTAATCCCTTCCCCTACTACCTCAGCCCCCTCTGCTGCGCATTTCTTTTCTCCCCTCTCCACGTAATTCCTCGCGTCTTTTACCCCCCTTCTTTGCTTTCACACTCTCCTGTCTAATAGTAGTTGAGTTACGCCACAGCTCCCTTTGTTTATTCCTTTGTATTTACATTTTGCTATCCCTTCGCCACCTTTCCGCCCTTTTTTATGCTGAAAAGCTCCCATTAACACCGCAGTTGCACAGTCTTATCCTGGGTAGATGTCTTTAACTAAATTGGCAAAAAAAAACATGCAGCTATGTTCACACAACTGAAAATTGGAGTGACGTTTGATTTTTATTTTTTTTTAAATGTGCAATTTATAAATCTGTCTAAAAAATGCTGCTAATAGGCTACTTCTGTAAGCAAAAAATAAAACAATAGCAAACAAAACTGCTTCTAAAAGTGGTGAATATAATTGCAACAATTTTGCACTGCACATTTAAAAAAATATAACTTTTTTTTTTTTGTTTTTTTTTTTCTTTTTGTTTTCCCCGCAGTGCTAATTCATTCAACCCTTTGAATACCCAACATTTATTTAGGTTCCAGGCTCTCAAACTATGTCATGGCCTGTTGATGGCACCTTATGATTGACACTGATCTGAAGACAAAGCTGAGTTGGACCGTTTCTGTGATGCCATGATCAATAGAAGACAGGAAATGCTGATATTGAGGATGAAGAATGGACTCCAGAATTAATCCTTTAAAAGGTATGTTAACTATTATAATACTAGAGATTCTAGTCAGCTGACTGCTAGGCTAGAGCTTGCCTCCCCCCACCCCTATTTCCTAAAAAAATGCGATCAAGAAACTGCAACTTGCCCCCCATGTAACAAATTGTAAAAAAGATTAAACCAAAAACAGGTTGTGTAATGGAAGCTGCAAGTGGAACTTGGTAAATTTTGAGCACGCTAGGGAGAAACAGAGTGAAATTGTGTTGGGGTGTGTGTATATATATTATATAATCTATATTATTATTATCTTATATTCTTATTATTTTTCTTATATTCTTATACTGTGAGATTCAAAGGAAAAATTTCACGTGAAAGCAAAGTACTTACATTGGTCTTTCTTTATACACGACGCATGTATGTCCCTGTTTGATCTCCAAGGACCAAGGGACTTTACTTATTTCTATTCTCAGAACAGGCATGCCTGGGGTTTTCAACTTACTATGACAAGACATGCAAATTCCAAGGGAATTAGTTATGGCAGTCATTCAGATGTATAGAGCTAACATGCCTTATACAATTTTATTAGCGAGGGAAAGCAAAAATTCTTTAAAAATGACGCTTTAATATATTTTCTTGATATTTTCTTTAAAAATAGTTCACTTGTTACTGTTGTTTTTCGCTACAACGATGGCTCCCCACACTAACTTGACATTGGCATCTTCCAACTGGGACGCCATACTTCACGGGAGTGGCCTGCCTTCCCCGTGGTAAGGGCTGATTGTTTGACAACTAGCCGCTGGTTGCTGCGAAACTACCACAATTTTTTTGGTCCCTCTAACATACAACACAATAGATACTCAATGACACTTGGAAATATCCGATTTTAAAATTGGTATGAATTACAAATCGCTCACATAGAAGCTGTACTAATGCCAATACATGCCGATACTAATGCACATAAAACGTTGTAGGCGTTTATTCCTATAGCATTTGGGGTTCAAAATTTGAGGTGATTACTGATAAACTGCCAAAGATGTTTTTTCTCTTGATCGTGGTTATGTGCATTTGGATGCTAATACTTGTGGGGGGATAGATATACACATAAAATCAATCTGCGTGCGGCACTCTCAACGCACCTTCCTTCAATGGTGATGTGAAAAAATGTATATCCTGAGTACTTGTCTTCACCTTATTCAGCCCTCGGCAAACTCAGAGAGTAAGTTTTGGCCAACAATCGCTCGGCTTGATGAGCATCTATGGGACCAACATTTGGTGTGCACTTGTCCTCCCATGGAGGTGTATGAATCTCATTCGGTGAACAGAAGAGGGCCTCATAGTAGCCGTAGGACTCTTCAGTTTTGTGTTAGCTGCCTGTACAAGACTTATCATTCATCTCCTGCCAAACGCGCAGCAATTTTTCAAAGGAGGGAGCCAATTGAACTATTATAATGAGTGCGAATAATGTAAATGACTATTGTCAAGCCTGTTGAAACAGAGAACATTATTGATGCTTAAATAAGTGCAATTCGTGCATATATGACTTGGCGAAGAAGCAATATTCTCCTTCTCAGTTTGCGAACTTTTTGCACTTGGACAATCCATATTCAGGAAGTATACATGCAATAACTGCAATTATTCAACAGCGGTTTTCTACTGTTTATTTGGAATGGCAGTGTATTTTTCTATTTAATCCTTATCGCCTATTACCCCCTATATGTAGGAAGCAACATTGTTTGAGGCATTAAGTTTAATATACTTCTGTGGACGACTAGAAGGTGATTCCACCAACCCCTACTAGGGGACAAAGCGACATGAACAGTGAGGGCAGCTCCTCATACTCACTTTCCCCATTTCTACCCTTCATTCCTTGTCACCCTTCCCTGTGTTACCCACGCTCACAGGCGCATCTAGGCTTTTTCACCACTTGTTTTTCCCTCTTCCGTTACACATATAAGAAGGCTGCTTATATTGTGTATACAGTATGAGCATATATTGAAATTATTATTAAATATCCCATTTTTTTTAAAAAAATAAATTTTTTTTGTTAATTTTGTTTTTGTATTGGAACTTTTTTAAAACCATTTTGTAAAAATGCAGTACATTGTGAGATCAAACACACAGATAATAGTCACAATTGTATTGGAAAGGGTGGAATTCTTTCCCAAAATCTGTTTCCTTTAGAGGTCCAGCAAGTAAATGAAAAAAACCCCCACCATTATAAATATATTTTGTTAAATGCGCAGAGATCAGATTAAGGCGTGTAAAAGAGCTGTTTCTTAAAATATGTCAAAAACAATACAGTACATACTTCGAGTATAAGCCAAGGGTGGGAAATGCATTAGTCACCGCCCTCCAGTAGTATAACACCAGCCAGGCCCCAGTTTGCCCAGCACTTCAAACAAAAAAAAAAACTTTCATACTCTCCTTCGGGTGGTCCCGATTTCGCTGTGGCTGTCCATTGCTCTGGTCCCTGGCTCATCTTCTGTAACAGCCACAGAGATGATCCATGTGCTCTGCCGGCCAGCGCATACAAAGTCATCAGCGGCCGGCTGGCAGAGCGCATGCAGCAGCCTGGCCGGCTGTTACAGCAGACAGAAGAGGAGCTGCGGGACCGAGCATCGCAGAAGCCATAAGAGGAGCTGCAGGACTGGAGCAGCGCAGAGAAGACGGAAGAGGAGCTGCGCTAAGCATCAAGGAGGCCGAGCTCGGAGGAGAGTATTTAAGTATTTTGTTTTTTACTCTTGTATAAAGCCATGGTGAGGTTTTTCAGCTAATTTTGTTCAGAAAAACCTCTTGCTTATACAGGAGTTGTGTGTGTTGATATATTATATATAATATATATATATATATATATATATATATATATATATAGTTAGGGTACTTTTTTTTTTTTTTTTTCTTGGACCCTGTGAGTGAAGAGAACGGCCCTTTTCTCACCTGCCTGGATCGCCAAGCCCGAACACTGCAAACCGAACTGACTCGGCATGTCAGTTCAGTTCTGGTTTGCAGCTTCCAGAGCGGGCGATCCAGCAACCCGCGGCGAGTGTGATGTGAGTTCAGTGCATCACAACTCGCAAGTGTGAAAGGGGCCTATGGGATATTAGTACTCAATTGGGCCTTTCTTCCCCAAACCATACACAGCTCTTTGCTTGTGCCTGGTAAAGCAGTTCAATGAAGGCAAGGTTTCCGAAGGTGTCAATGCAAGTTCAGTCCATTGAACGTAACACGCAATTCATGCAACAGTCTTCTTGCAAATGTTCTGATAGATCTTGCATGAAACCGCCCTTCTATAGTGCTGTGATTTAAAGCAAAGGAGCTAAAAAAAGTGTTTGATACCCAAATCAATACCTCCAAATGTAATTCTAAATTTTTTTTTTTTTTTTTTTTTTTTTTTAATAGGCAGGGTCCGAAATATTTATTTTCAGTAGCCTTTTAAGTGATCAGTGTTCTTTATTAGATTCTTTGGTAAATGTTTAATTTTTGTACTTGAGCGAATGTTATAATCTTAGATTACTGCCTTTTTTCTTTTTTTTTTTGAGCTTTTGCATAAGATGTGGTTTTTTATGGTTTTAGTCTTTCAATAAAAGTGTATTATGCTCCAAAGTGTCTTCTTTTTTTATTTATTTATTTTTTAATTCAGCACAATGTCATTGTAAAGTCAATGGAATCTATCAATCTGTCTATTCTAGAATTCTGGAGTCATTTGCACCTAAATTGACTTGGACCACCTTTAAAAGGGTTTAAAAACCGTTCTGACTGTGGCATGGCCAGCTGCGCCAGAAACTTAGTTGGAAACTAGACAATGATAGCTGGTCTAAAGTAAGCTCCACATAGTGTAAACTACTCCAGATACATAAGCGGCCACAGAATAAGAACATTAAGTCTAACTCTGCACTGCTCTGTTCAGACCCTTTTCATAAACCCCCATATTAATGTAGTAGGTCACCTACACCAATTGAAATGTTAAATGCATTTCCCCCTCTCACCACCCAACTGGAGGAGGGGTCCGCCTCCAAGGACAGGAAACCCAGAACTTTGAAGGATGACGGGGGGACGCGTCTTTAGTGGTTTCCTGTCCCTGTCGGGGACCCAGGGAACCTTCTGAGGTTCCACGCAGGCGACAACCCTTACTTTTTTATTATATTGGACATCTATTGACTAGCAGGTGCCATCTGTATTTTGTATTCTACCCCAGGAACTACCATCCCGAGCCTAACCTTTACATATTCTTAAAGATTTATCTGGGGCTCAAACTCCCCTCCTCATTGTAAGGTGACTTTCAAATATATGAGTCTTTTATTCAGTTGGAATGGAGTAACACAGGAAAGACTCACTGTCCTTTCTTGTACACAAGCAGGCAATACTATGGGTGGTTGGGACCCTGAATGCAACACTATTGGATGTAAGCACACAAAGGAAGTAGAATCATTGGCTATCTTCACATAAACAAAATTCCCAGATGTTCACCTGGATACCTTCGCTAGGTGGTGCTAGCGAGCACTAAGTCTTTGTGTGCTGAGGGACGAACCCCACCTAAACTTTAGTTTTCACTACACAAAGTATGTGAAATGAATGCTGAGTCTTAACATGTCTGACAGTATGTAAGATGGCATTCAAGACCAGTGGATATCCTTAACATATGGTGGAGGTATCCTATGGACAGGGGCGCACCTGCCATGAGGCGAGTTGAGATTCTCGCTCAGGCGGCGCTCCTCCTGCTAGACGAGGGGGCGGCGTCGGGCTCCCACCCTGCCGGCATGTGCTCTGCCGCCACGTCCCCGTCAGCCGGACATGGACCTGCCCTTCACATCAACCCGCCCGCTGGCCGGCAGACTCGCCCATAACCCGCCAATCACATCCTCCAGCCTGCTGGCACTTGCCTACGCGGCCCGCCCATCACTTGAAAAACGCCCGCTGGCCGGCACACTCCCCTGCGGCCCGCCCATCACAGCCACCCGCGTGGCACATTTCGCCCGCATCCCACCCATCATCCACCCGCTCACTGGCATGTCCCCTCGCAGCCCGCCCATCACATCAACATGCCGCTGGCCGGCACAACTCCCCACGACCGCCCATCAATCCACCCGGCGGCACTTCCCATCGCAGCCCGCCCTCACATCCACCATCCCGCAGCTGGCACTTTCCCACGCGGTCCGCTCATCACTTCCACCGGCCGCCCAGCACTTCCCCTCGCGGCCCGCCGGCCGGCACATCCACCCGCCCGGCAAAGGTACCTGCCCGGACCAAAGTCCACACCGGTTCCCCACCCCCCGCTCGGATCCCTCCCCCCGGCTCCAATCCTTTTCCCCCCTTTCCCCCGGGATTGATTCCCACCTCCCTGGCAAAGCCTACCCCCCACTGGAGGACCAGGCCGACGATGGAAGAAGAAAAAGTAAGGTAACTTCTTTGTATGTATGTATATGTAAGATGTATGTATGTATATATACTCTGTGTATATTCGTATGTGGTATATGTAGGTGGTGTGTATATTTTGTGTGTATATACTGTTTTATAAATGTATTTGTCTGTATGTATAGTCAGTATCATGTGTGTACATTCGCATGCCACCATGTAAAATATAACATATGGCGGCATGCTGTATGTTATTTTATGGAATATGGGGCAAGCTGTATTGTCTTGTAGGTATATGCAGCATCCGTATGTATTATAATGAGTATATGGCGGCATCGTGATAATATATACTATATGGCGGACGCTGATATGTATTCGTATGGTATATGCGGCACGCTGTAAGTATTATATGGTGTTATGCGGCACGCTGCTTATTATAATTAAATATAGTATCTATGGTTGAGCACGCGTATGTATTGATATGGATATGGTTGGCAACTCTGTTATGCATTATATGTATGGTGTCATGCTGTATATATATATATGCTATATGCTGGCACGGAGCGCTGTATGTAATATATGGTATATGGCGGCATGAGCGTATGTATTATATGCTAGTGTGGCACAACTGATGTATTTGTAGGTTGTATATGGCGGATGCTTGTAATGTATTTAGATTACGATAATGGCCGCATACTGGATGTATTATATAGTATATGGTGGCACGCTGTATGTATTATATGGTAGATGGGTGGCACTCTGTATGCAGATATGGTTATGGTGTCATGCTGTTATATATATACTATATGCGGCACGCTAGGTAATTTATATGGTATATGGCGGCATGCTGTGCTATTATATTGCTATATGTTGGCACACTGTATGTATTGTATGGTATCTGGCGGCATGCTGTATGTATTAATGACTATATGGCGGCATGCTGTATTTATTATATGGATATGTGACGGAACACTGTATGTAATTATATGGTATATGGCGGCAACATTGTATGTATATAAGGGTATATGGCAGCACACTATGTATTAATTATTGGTTTGGCGGCACTCTGTCTATATTATGATAGTATTTGTGGTGGCACGCTGTATGTATTATATGGTATATGGCAGCACGCTGTATATATATATTATATGGCGGATGTGTTGTATGTATTTTGTTCTTTGTGCGTAGCGCATCTTGGTATAATAGTACAATGGACAGCTCTATGTTTTTGCATTGCTTTATTTCATCACAGTTAATACCAATATGATTGTGTCTGTCCTGACACTCCTTTATATATAACATATATGAGGTGGGGAGGGGGCGCTCTTTTTATAGCTGCCTCGGCAGCCAGAAAGGCTAGGTACACCCCTGCTATGGCACATGAACTGGGTTGCAGCCGCAAATTTTAAAGGCCGTAGCCATTATGTCAGATGTTTCTAAAGCCTGTGGTGAAGAGACCACAGTAATCAGTACTAAGGTTTGGTGACTTGTATCTGCAGGAGGTAGCTATAAGGGTAGTGAATCCCCCTCAATGTTAGCCTAATAGCAAGATATGACGCCAGTTGGTGCCTTGGCCAAGAGTACATGGCTAGAAGCGTCAAAATTAGTTTCTTGTAAGATACACTCGCAGTTTCCATCAGAGCCATAAGGGTATTGAAGAAGAAAGGTAAGCCTCACAACGGTCAATGATCATCCTCCAGTATCTGCCTTTCCAGTGGGGAGGGACAGAAGAATGCAAAGAAAGAAAAATAAGTGAAGGAAGAGTGACATATACTCCAAACCCTCCGGTCACCATAACCACTGCAAACTGTTTAGGTTCAGAATGTCCAAGACAAGGTGAAACACCAGCGTTTCAGAATGACTTTATCCCTAAGAGTTGCACATTTTTTAGCAATGTATGCAGGAGATATCGGAGAAGATATCTCCTATAGAGCAATGTGGCCTGCGGAAATTACATACATTTTGAGGATGGAGGAGATGGTGGTGCTGGAGATTATCGGATTGAGGTGGGTTCCAATCCACCTTCGATGGCTACTCTGGGTCTCTTTAGGAATTCCAGGGTTTTGCTATTGGATAAGTGGACTGTAATCTGCTGGCATTTGTTGAGATGCTCTATCCCATGATTTTTGTAGTTTTAAATGAACTCAAAATAACATTATTGATGAATTGCCTATTTTGTTTGGGTTTGTTTAGTCTTGGGCAAACGGGCAACTATGGTGATTTTTTTTTTTTGTAGTGTAGTGGTTTTTTTATTTATGATATATGAATATATTAAAAATATTAATTTTTTGTGTATGTGTGTTTCACTATGTATTTTTTCCTTTTTCAAGTTTTCCCAATAACTGGGGTATTATAGGAACCCCAGTTGCAGGAGGGAGTCCCTTAAGACCCAGGACCTCTATGCTGTGCTACTCAGTGTGATTCTGTGAGCAGTGAGAAGGAGAAGTGGTTATAAAACCATGCCCACTGACGTCTTAAGTCAAAGTCGTCACACAACAAGCTTTGTCCCCTTAGTCTAGTGGTGGTACTCCGGGGAGCCAGTGCCCAAGTGGGCTCTACAAATTGATCATGTGGGTGAGTGACTGATCTAGGATTTCATTAAACAAAGACTCCAGTAGTGCTTGACGCCCCAGGGCCATTTTATTCTGAATGCCCAAAAACCTCTTAGGTGTTACAACGTCCACAATCTTCTAAATCTTCAATATGGCGATTCATGTCCCTATAATAATGGCTGAGAAGCAGTACTCTCCTGGAGTTAAGCAACATAAATTCAGCAGACTCCGGCAATCCACCGTCTATAAGGAGTGCAAGTGTTCACGAGTGTAGGCTCAGTATGAATGTGTCTTTGACCTCTCATTACACCCTTGGAATCCTCTTTAGTAGGTATATTCTGAAGCAACAATGCATCTCTGGGGATAAGTAGGTGAGAAAATTGTTAGGAGGACCTTCAGAAAGGATATGGCTGTTAGGAGAGTGTCAGTGGTAGTTCTGGGAGACAGCCACTCAGGGGCACAGCACAGTGGCACTCAAGTGTTCCTCAGGGGGAACATTGCCACGCGTCACTGGGAACAGCAGGGGGAGAGCCCTTGGCAAATGTTGAGGTCAGGCTCCATCTAGAGGGCTTGATAGGATTTTCATACTGATGTGGTGGGGGGGGGGGGCGGCAGCAGCATGGGAGAACAGACTGCCATGGTCTGGAGGGAAAAGAAGAGGGTGGACTGGTCACTGGTGGGAACCACATAGGACCCTGCAGGAAGACTTCCATCCTCTGATGTTATGTGTAAGGTAGGGTCTAATGGTCAACAATAGGGGGGAACCCATGGAGGAAGAAGGGGAGTCCCGCATTATGAAGCGATCCAGCCTGGGTTGTCAGTTATCAGTGGATAATGTTGTGGTGGGGCACCTTGGGCTGCTGTTGCTGACTACAGGGGTAAAACTCTCTCTCTTTGGTGGTTGTGGGAGGAGGAGCAAGGCCGTAAGCTGCTGTAATGTCTCTCCAAGATATTTCCCAGTAGGACTTCACATGGTTAGGCGCCTACGGTGCAGGAGAGGCACTTCTTATCCATGTGTGCTGAGGTTGCTCTGGTGTTTCAATTTTCCCGAGCTGTGGGAGGATCGATCACTGGGCAGGAGCATTTATCAGCTAGCACTGATGTTGATTTTTGGTGCGCGGAACCGTGTCTGAGGCAGGGAGATCGTGGTGCTGCAGCTGTGGTACCAGTTTCTCCACGGACCTGGAGAAAAAATTATCCAGTGGGAGAGCCGGGGCCAAACGGTAATCCCGGGGGTGTCTCAGTCCTGCCTGGGACCCTTTTGGAGCTGCCCTACCAGCTTGTTTTTGCTAATGCTGCTTGTATATGGTGACCAGTAGTGGGGAGGTACAGGTACATGTCTGCTTCCATGCAGCGCCCACACCGGATTGCTCATGAACACTCTATTGTCTGAACACTAGAAAAAGAGAGATGAAATTGTCCAGGAAAAAACACAACGGGGATATTTATCTTATCTCTGTTTTAACTGTTTTTGGTGTCTTTTTTTTGCCTACGTTTTTGTAGCAGAACATTTATGATTATGGTAATTATGATATTACTTTTTCCTTGGAACAAATGTCTCAAAAATGTTGCACAAATGTCTCTGATATTTCTTTCATTTTCTACATTTTCCTTAAGTATGGTTTTGTGCTGGAGTTTTTTTTTTTGCACCAAAAAATGTCTAAAATTTTAGACAGTTGAAATGATAAATGTCATTTGTGGACATTTAGCACATCTGGAATAGAGGATAATGTGTCTTACTGATGATAAACAAATGTCTTGTGGGCATCTTAAAATGTCCCAAAAAGACGCACAAAACGTGCAAGTGCCAAAAAGGTCTGTCTCAAAAAAGACAGAAAAAAAAATTAAGAAAAGTAAAGATAAATATCCCCAATGGCTACAGCTCTCCTAACTGTCTATATTCACACACAGTCAGTCTTCATATGCCTCCAAACCCTGGATAAAGACCTTATCTTTCGTAGCTAGTAGAGTAGGTCTCTGTACACTGGGCTGCACAGGAGGCAGAGAGCAGATGCAGTATGCAGAGCTTAGTCATGAGAAGAATCGGACCATGTCCAGAAGATTCTAATTCTGATCCAGGCGACACCAAAGATTTTAAACCAGGCGAGATAAAACAGGTGTAGTAGTTGGAAAGGTTAGATCTCACGTTATATAGGGTACATCGACTTTTGACACACTCCTAACATATTTGGGAGGTGGGAAGCACTAAACCATACTTATTAAAAGTTAGGTTTTTTGGTATTGTTATACCTTCAGAATATGGGTATACGTAACATCTGTAATAAACCCTGAAGACCTGGTGAGGGTGTTACCAGAGCCCCTCTGTGCTACAGCTTAACGGCTGTACAGGTTCACCCTCCTCTACTTTCTGCCTCTTGCTCAGCACAAGAAACCTTTTATTGCTTTTGGGTAGTGATATCATGACATGAAAGGAAGTCGGAATGGTCAGAAAATATACTAATAATATACTTTTTTTAAAATTTTATATCATAGTAGGGGACAAAAACAAGGACAATTTGGCTGCATAATGATTACCTATCCTTCAACCAATGGGGTTTTTGAGGAGATATAAGTGATGTGATGGATCTGATACACAACATGGTGGTCTAGGTGTATTTGGATGGAGCAAATATGAATGCCCAGGTGAGTATGTTCTAACCAAAAAATGATCAATTACTTATCATGTTATAATATATTTATTGTAAAGTAGCAGTGAACACAGGTTATTCAGATTAGTTAAACTTTTATTTTATTAATATCTCGACTTTTCGTGTCCTCTCAGTTCGTCGCTGAACGCGGTTGAAGCTGCTTTTCTTTTTTTTTTTTTCCGGTGAACTGATATAATATAAAAGTATATTAGACTAAGTCTTTGAACACGTGACGTAGAGGTATGTTGACTGCTCTTTGATCCAGATTGCAAGTATTCTCTTTACATAATAATCCTTCTTAAAGTTTTTTCCCTTTGGGTGTTTTTAGTTCTTCCATTAGTTGATGACTATGAGGAATTGTGCCCTCATCAGCTGCCTTGTGTTACCAACATGCTGCGCGCCGCGGAACACTACGTTGACTAGATCGCATCTTCACGTTTGGGTTGAGTTCAGTTCTGGCACCCTGCAACTATGGTGCAACTTCCTCATTATTGTTGCCTATTGTTCTTTTTTTTGTTTTGTATACTTGTTTGTAGGCCTGCCCCGCCCGACGCCCACTGTGTTTCTGCGACATATACTTGCCTACAATGACCCGCGTCGGCGAATCCACCTTTTAAGTAGTAAAGGGTTGCCGTCTCGGGTACTTTTAATTAAGTAAAGGGGGCGCTTAGCGGTCTTTAATTAGTAAAGGGGGGCCGCTCGCGGTCTAGTTAATTAGTAAAGGGAGGGGCAGCTAGGGTCTTTTAATTAGTAAAGGGAGCCGCTAGGTCTCTTTTAAGTAGTAACAGGGAGGCCGCTAGGTCTTTTAATTAGTAAAGGCGAGGTTGCTAGGGTCTTTTTTAATAGTAAAGGGGAGGGTGCTCGTGAGTCTTTTAATAGTAAGGGGATGGTTGTAGGTCTTTTCATTAGTAAAGCGAGGTGGCTAGTCTTTTAATAGTTAAAGGGGGGGACTCTAGCGTCTTTAATAGTAAAGGCGAGGCCGCTAGGGCTCTTAATTAGTAAAGGGGGGCCGCTAGGGGCCTCTTAATTAGTAAAGGAGGCCGGCAGGCTTTAATTAGTAACGGGAGCGCCGCCTAGGCGGCCTCTCTCTTAATAGTAAAGGCTAGGGACCGTAGGAGCTCTTAATAGTAAAGGGAGCCCGCTAGGGGACCCTCTTAATTAGTAAAGGGAGGCCGCCTAGGCTCTTAATTAGTAAGGGATGGCCGCTAGGGCTCTTAATTCTAGTAAGCAGAGGACGCTAGGCGGCTATACAATTAGTAAAGGGAGGCAGACTAGGGGCTCTTAATTAGTAAAGCGGAGCCGTCTAGGGCGATTTAATTATGTAAAGGGAGGCCAGAACTAGCCTTAGCGGCGCTCCTTAAATTATGTAAACGGCCTGAGGCGCTAGGGGCCTCTTAATTCGTAAAGGGAGGCCGCTAGCCGGTCGTAATTAGTAATGGGAGCCGCTAGGGGCCTCTTTAATAGTCAAGGGAGGCCGCTAGGGCGCTTTTACTAGTAAATGAGGAGGCCGCACTAGGCTTTTAATTAGTAAAAGGGAGCCGCCGCTATACGGGAGCTCTAATATAGTAAGGCGCTGAGGCCGCTAGGGGCTCTTATTAGTAAAGGTGCGCCGCCGTAGCGGCTCGCTTAATTAGTAAGGCAGAGGCGCCTGGGGCCATCTTACTTAGTAAAGGTAGGGAACTTTTAAGAACTGCTTTAGGTTCATTTTGTGCTATTTTAGGTCTTCGCTGGCTTGTGCCTCCCGGATTTTCGAAGGTATAAAAGTGTGCCGGGCGCAAAGGTGCAATCACTGGGACTAGTCCATCAATAATACAAAAACAATAAGCTGAAGCGTGATAAACCCTCTTTAAGTTTATTCTTACCGCATTTAGGTAGAATGTTCAGCTTTTGAGGTAACGTTTGTATGGCGCACGAATCAAAAATCTTAAAATTCAACATCTGCTTCTGTTAGTTAATTGCTTTGTAGTTCTTATGAGCCACAGATCGGCGGTCAGCCTTTGTTGATTATAATCAATAATTATAAAGCCAAAAAAACTAAAATACAATTTTTTTTCTATACATTTAGTTGGGATATGCCGCTCCTGGAGATCGCCGTTCTGAGTCTCGCACTTTTAAACCTTCAAAAGGACATTCTGTTACCATGGTTGGATGGCAGGTCTGGACAAGCGCGACCTATAGGAGTGCTAGTAAAAAACACTCGACTCCAAACATTTCTGTATCCAGTTATTTCAAAATAGTTATAGTTTAGATATCTAGTTATAACTCTATTCTATTTCCTGAACGCACGAAACATCTTGACCTCATAATCTACCCAGCCATCCAGGATTATTTTACCTTGTCAACGGACAATGATGCCAGACATTGTGCACTATAATTAAGGCTGCTTGCCATGGGGCGGCATCAAGTGCAATGTATACCCATTATCAATGGCCTATATAAAGTTGTGTTTATTTGTAAGACATTGTAGCCCTCTGAATTAATCCCATATGTTCGATGAAAGCGTTAAGCAACCCCTTCTTATTTGATGTAGTCAAAGAACATCTACACCAGAATGAAGGATTTGTCAAACCAATGCACACTGACATACGGGTGTGTTGTAGTATAAAAAGAGAGTGCGCGCACTCACCGTTGTAGATTTCTTTATTGCTGGTTTCACTAAGTTCAGTCCGACATGGTACAGCCCGAGGTGGCACGAGCAGCAGATAGCGAGCCGAGGGGTCAAATACGGCCCGACAGCGTTTCGCGCCGCTCCGGGCTATTCTCTAGCAAGGCGCGGAAACGGCTGTCGCCCTTATTTGACCCCTGTCCTATCTCTGCCCCACCTCGGCTTTACATGTCGGACCTGATTTTATGTGAACACAACAATGAAAAGATCTATCTCCAACGGGTGCTGGTGCCGCAACTCTCGTTTTATACTCTATTCCTGTGTCTGACTTTATATGCTGAGCACCACCCCTAGGACATCCTTTACCACTATACCGTCTCTGAAGACAGACATCAAAAAACTGCAGGCTCATAAGGGTTTTTGAGGTAGTGCCTCCGTTTTCATTCTCTGCTTGCTGTTTTTTAATACTGGTGTGTGTGTGTGTGGTTGTGTCTCCTCTGGCAGGATTGCTTCTCTGAGCTTCAAAGGCAAAAAGGCTTTAAAATTATACAAATGAGCCTGAGGGGATCCGTTCCATTAACAACTATGAGCCTATGTTTTGCATAATACCCATTTTTGTACTGTTAAAAATATGGGGCATAAGTAGCAAAATAAAAGAGGATCCTATAAGGGGGGCACATCCAGTAGTCCGTTGGCTTTGATTACAACCTCATCCTGGTGCGAGATGTCCTTTAAGAGCCCTCAAGCGCCCCTTCCTTAAAAAGAGCGGATTCCATTATGTCAAAAGCAGCGAGCAGGCAGCAGCAGTTTGCTGAGATGTCAGAATAAGGCAACCTGCACAAGACTTAAAAATTGAGGACGTGTGCTAGCCATATCGAAAGCTAGCAATGTCTTTGAGCCCATAGGAGGCGAGTAAACACATGGCGCTTCCATCCTATTCTATGTGGGAGCCGACTGCCCAAGGTGTAAAAGATTCTATTCATGCTTGTATCCATCCCGGGAAGTCAACCCACCAATGACTCAATTGATGCAAACAAAGGTCCACAGGACCGTTCAATGCTTTTTATATTCTCTTCATAAACCCAAACTAATTTTTCCAAATTGACTTGATGCCAAGTGCCTTAATGGATAAATTGTTACTATTTCTTACAGTTGATGGGCGCAAAAGGACTTAAACATGCAACTGAGATTGCCATACTGAATGCCAATTACATGTCAAAAAGGCTGGAAAAATACTACAAGGTCTTATTCAGAGGTTCTAGAGGCAAGTGTGACATGTAAAAACAAGATGCTCTCAATAACTTAAATTTTTACAACTCTTATTTATATACACAATCCCTGTTAAAAGGACATCTACCAGCAGTTTACTGGTAGATGTGTCCTAATAAGTTCCTGAGCTATCAAAGCTCCTAACCCCTCTGTCCCCCAGCGCATAGCTGGGTAACGGGCAGGACCGCTAGCAGTATGGCGGAGTGCATAACTTAAAATACCAGGCTCCCTGAGGCTCTGCTACATATAAAGTTATAATAAAAGTTTGATGTTCCACAGGAACTTATTAGAACTTATGTGTTCTAATATCAGTAAACTGATGGTAGATGTTTTCTAATATCATTGGTAAATACAACCTGATATATACAATAAATGTAAATGCTAAAATATAGCTGCTATAGATCCTCTCACAAATGAAGAGATAATGTACAGTTATATTCCTTAAGTGTTTAATTTTTATGGCTTTAAATATCTTTCAGGACGTGTGGCTCATGAATTTATCCTGGATGTTAGGCCATTCAAAAAATCTGCTAATATAGAAGCTGTAGACATAGCAAAAAGGCTGCAAGATTATGGTAATTTATGTGAATCATGGTAAAGAAGTCTCATACATGTTGTTCCTTATAATTATTATTTTATTTTTTTTCTATTTTTTTTTTTTTTCTTCTCACTCTTTCCAGAAGGGCATTTCACTAATTCAAGAGAACTAGTAATTGGGTGATTTTTGTCAAAAGGCCCAAGTGTATTATACTCGAGTATAAGCCGAGGCCCCTAATTTTACCACAAAAACCTGGTAAAACCTGTTTGGGTTTTCAGCACATTTTTTTTGTGCTGATAAACTAGGCTTATACTCTAATAAATTGCCATATATACTCAAATTAAAGGGCAGAATAAAAGACACAGTATGCAAATGAGCCTGAGGGGCTACAGGCTCCATTAACACCGCAGTTGCACAGTCTTTCATCCTGGTGGTAGATGTCCTTTAACTAAATATGGCAAAAGGAAAAACATGCAGCTATGTTCACACAACTGAAATTGGAGTGACTGTTTTATTTTTTTTTTTTTTAAATGTGTAAATTATAAATCTGTCTAAAACTGCTCTGCTAATAGGCTACTTCTGTAAGCAAAAAATAAAACAAAGCACACAACTGCTTCTAAAAAGTGTGAATCATAATTGCAACAATTTTTGCACTGCACACTTTAAAAAATATCCACCTTTTTATTTTATTTTTTCAGTTATAATCATTTCATACCCTTTGTACCCAACATTTATTTAGGTTTCCATGCTCCAACTATGTCCTGGCCTGTTGCTGGCACCCTTATGATTGAACCAACTGAATCTGAAGACAAAGCTGAGTTGGACCGTTTCTGTGATGCCATGATCAATATAAGACAGGAAATTGCTGATATTGAGGATGGAAGAATGGACTCCAGAATTAATCCTTTAAAGGTATGTTAACTATTATTCTACTAGGAGATTCTAGTTCAGATGGGCTGATTGACTGCTAGGCTAGAGCTGTCTATTTTCCCTAAAACATGCGATCAAGAACTGAACGGTCCCCCATTGTTAACAAATGTAAAAAAGATTAAACAAAAACAGGTTGTGTAATGGAAGCTGCAAGTGTGAACTTGGCTAAATTTTTGAGCAAGTCTAGGGAAAACAGAGTGAAATTGTGTTGGTATATATATATATATATATATAATATATATATATAATTTTTTTTTTTTTTTTTTTGTTATACTGTGAGGATTCAAAGAAAAATTTCACGTGAAAGCAAAAGTACTTCACACTTGGGTCTTTCTTTATACACTGACAGCATGTCTGTCCCCTGTTTTATCCCAAGGACCAAGGTACTTTACTTATTTCTATTCTCAGAAAAGGAATGCCTGGGTTCCACTACTATACAAGACATGCAAATTCCAAGGAATTCTGTCATGGCAGTCATCAGATGTATAGAGCTACATGCCTTATACATTAGCGAGGAAAGCAAAATTCTTTAAAAATGTACGCTTTAATATATTTTTCTTGATTATTTTTTTTAAAAAATATTTAACTTTTTACTCTGAACTTTTTTTTTTCTCCAGATGTCTCCCCACACACTAACTTGCATTGCATCTTCCAACTGGGACCGCCCATACTCACGGGAGGTGGCTGCATTCCCCTTGGTAAGGGCTATTTGTTTGACAACCTTATCCTTCTTGTTTTTGGAAACCTACCACAATTTTTTTTCCCTCTAACATACAACACCAATAGAATAACTCAATACACTTGGATAAATTATCCTATTTTAAAATTGGGTACTGAATTACAAATCGCTAATACATAGAAGCTTGACTAAATGCCAATACATGGCCGTACAGAATTAAATGCACATAAAATTTGTGTAGGCTTTTATTCCTATAGCATTTGGTTCAAATTTTGAGGAAATTACTGCATAAACTCCAAAAGATGGAGCTGTGGTTATGTGCATTTTGGATGCTAATACTTGTGGTGTGATAGATATATGCATACAATCAATCTCGCGTGCGCACACTCTCACACGCACCTTCCTTCAATGTGTGATGTGAAAAATGTATAATCCTGATTACTTGTCTTCACCTTATTCCAGCCCTTCGTCAAACCAGAGAGTAAGTTTTGGCCAACAATCGCTCGGATTGATGACATCTATGGAGACCAACATTTGGTGTGCACTTGTCCTCCCATGGAGGTGTATGAATCTCCTTTCGGTGAACAGAAGAGGGCCTCATCGTAGCAGTAGACTCTTCAGTTTTGTGTTACTGCCTGTACAAGACTATCATTCATCTCTGCCAAGCGCAGCAATTTTTCAAAGGAGGAGCCAATTGTAAATATTATAATGATGTGCTGCATAATGTTAAATGACTATTGTCAATCCTGTGAAACAGAGAACATTATTGATGCTTAAATAATGTGCAATTCCGTGCATATATTGACTTGGCGAAGGAAGCCATATTCTCCTTCTCATGTTTGCGAACTTTCGCACTTTGACAATCCATTATTCAGAAGTATACATGCAATAACTGCACATTATTTCAACAGGGTTTTCACTGTTTATTTTGAATGGCAGTGTATTTTTCTCTTTAATTCCTTATCGCCTTTTATGTAGAAGCAACATTGTTTGATGCATTAAGATTTAATATACTTCTGTTGCCCTATTAAGGTTATTCCACCAACCCTACTAGGGAAAGCTCCTCATAGTGATCATCATATAAGAAGCTGCTTATATTGTGTATACATATGAGCATATATTGAAATTATTATAAATATCCCATTTTTTAAAAAAAAAACTTTTTTTTGTTAATTTTGTTTTTGTATTGGAATCCTTTTTAAAAACACATTTTAAAAAAAATGCATACATTGTGTAGATTCAATACACACAGTATAATAGGCACAATCTGTATTGGAAAGTGTTGAATTCTTTCCCCACATCTGTTTCCTTCAGAGGTCCAGCAAGTTAAATGAAAACCCCATTATAAATATATTTTTTTAACATGGCTCAGATGCAGATAAAGTTGCTGTACAAAGAGCTTTTCTTAAAATATTGTCAAAAACAATACAGTACATACTCGAGTATAAGCCAAGGGTGGGAAATGCATTAGTCACCGCCCCCCAGTAGTATACAGCCAGCCAGGCCCCCAGTTTGCCCAGCACTTCAAAAAAATAAATAAATAAACTTTCATAATCTCCTTCGGGTGGTCCCGATGTTCGCTGTGGCTGCCCATTGCTCTGGTCCCTGCTGCTCATCTTCTGTAACAGCCAGCAGAGATGCATCCATGTGCTCTGCCGGCCAGCGCATACGAAGTAATCAGCGGCCGGCTGGCAGAGCGCATGGCAGCGGCTGTGCCGGCTGTTACAGCAGACAGAAGAGGATCTTCGGGGACCGGAGCATCGCAGAAGACAGAAGAGGAGCTGCGGGAACTGGAGCAGCGCAGAGAAGACGGAAGAGGAGCTGCGCTAAGCATCAAGGAAGCCGAGCTCTGAGGGAGAGTATTTAAGTAGTTTTGTTTTTTTACTCTTGTATAAGCCATGGTGAGGTTTTTCAGCTAATTTTATTGTTCAGAAAAACCTCTGCTTATACAGTGAGTTGTGTGTGTGATGATATTATTAATATAATATATATATATATATATATATTATATATATATATATATTTAAGGTACTTTTTTTTTTTTTTTTTTTTCTTGGACCCCTGTGAGTGAAGAGTACGGCCCTTTTCTCACCTGCCTGGATCGCCAAGCCCGAACACTGCAAACCGGAACTGAACTCGGCATGTCAGTTCAGTTCTGGTTTGCAGCTTCCAGACCGGGCGATCCAAGTGAGTTCAGTGCATCACACTCGCAAGTGTGGAAGGGGCCTATGGGGAATATTAGTCTCAATTCGCCTTTCTTCCCCGAACCATACCACAGCTCTTTGCTTGTGCCTGGTAAAGCAGTTCAATGAAGACAAGGTTTCCCGAATGGTGTCCAATGCAAGTTCAGTCCATTGAACAGTAACGCAATTCAATGCAACAGTCTTCCTTGCAAATGCTTCTGATAGATCTTGCATGAAACCGCCCTTCTATAGGTGCTGTGATTTATAAAGCAAAGGGAGCTAAAAAAAAGTATTTGATACCCAAATCAATACCTCCAAATGTAATTCAACAATTTTTTTTTTTTTAATAGGCAGGATCCGAATATTTATTTTCAGTAGCCTTTTAAGTGATAAGTGTTCTTTATTAGATTCTTTGGTAAATGTTTACATTTTTGTACTTGAGTGAATGTTTATAATCTTAGCATTACTGCCCTTTTTGCATAAAGGTTTGTGTGTTTTTTTTTTTTTTTTTTTATGGTTTTAGTCTTTCAATAAAAGTGTATTATGCTCCAAAGTGTCTTTTTTTTTTTTTTATTCAGTACAATGTCATTGTAAAGTCAATGGAGATCTATCAATCTGTCTATTCTAGAATTCTGGAGTCATTTGCACCTAAAATTGCTTGGACCACCTTTAAAAAGGGTTTAAAACCGATTTTCTGACTTGGCATGGCCCAGCTGCGCCAGAAACTTGGTTGGAAACTAGACCAACTGATAGCTGGTCTAAAGTAAGCTCCATAGTTGTAAACTACTCCAGATACATAATCGGCCACAGAATAAGAACATTAAGTCTAACTCTGCACTGCTCTGTTCAGACCCTTTTCATAAAACCCCCAATATGAATGTAGTAGGTCACATACACCAATTGAAATGTTAAATGCATTTCCCCCTCTCACCACCCAACTGGAGAGAGGGGTCCGCCTCCAAGGACAGGAAACCCAGAACTTTGAAGGATGACGGTGGGGCCGCGTCTTTAGTGGTTTCCTGTGCCTGTCTGGGACCCAGGAAACCTTCTGAGGTTCCACGCATGGCGACACCCTTAGCTTTTTTTATTATATTTATGGACATCTATTGAATATGCAGGTGCCATCTGTATTTTTGTATTCTACCCCAGGAGACTACCATCCCGAGCCTAACCCCTTTACATATTCTTAAAGATTTTTATCTGGGGCTCAAACTCCCCTCCTCATTGTAAAGGTGACTTTCAAATTATATGAGTCTTTGTATTCCAGCTTGGAATGGAGTAACACAGGAAAGACTCGCTGTCCTTTCTTTAGTACACAAGCAGGCAATACTATTGGGTGGTTTGACCCTGGAAATGCAACACTATTGGATGTAAGCACACAAAGGAATGTAGAATCATTGGCTATCTTCACATAAACAAAATTCCCAGATGTTCACCTGGATACCTTCCTCTAGGTGGTGCTAGCGAGCACTAAGTCTTTGTGTGCTGAGGGACGAACCCCACCTAAACTTTAGTTTTCACTACACAAAGTTATGTGAAATGAATGCTGAGTCTTTAAAATGTCTGACAGTATGTAAGATGGCATTCAAGACCAGTGTGATATCCTTAACATATGGTGGAGGTATCCTATGGCACAGGGGCGCACCTGCCATGAGGCGAGTTGAGATTCTCGCCTCAGGCGGCGCTCCTCCTGCTAGACGAGGGGGCGGCGTCGGGCTCCCACCTGCCGGCATGTGCTCTGGCCGCCACGTCCCCCGTCAGCCGGCACATGGACCTGCCCTTCACATCAACCCGCCCGCTGGCCGGCAGACTCGCCCATAACCCGCCAATCACATCCTCCAGCCTGCTGGCACTTCCCTACGCGGCCCGCCCATCACTTGAAAACGCCCGCTGGCCGGCACACTCCCCTGCGGCCCGCCCATCACAGCCACCCGCGTGGCACATTTCGCCCCGCATCCCACCCATCACATCCACCCGCTCACTGGCATGTCCCCTCGCAGCCCGCCCATCACATCAACATGCCCGCTGGCCGGCACACTCCCCAGCGGACCGCCCATCACATCCACCCGGCGGCACTTCCCCTCGCGGCCCGCCCTTCACATCCACCATCCCGCCAGCTGGCACTTTCCCACGCGGTCCGCTCATCACTTCCACCGGCCGCCCAGCACTTCCCCTCGCGGCCCGCCGGCCGGAGGGGCGCACCTGCCATGAGGCGAGTTGAGATTCTCGTCTCAGGCGGCGCGCCTCCTGCTAGACGAGGGGGCGGCGTCGGGGTCCCGCCTGCCGGCATGTTCTCCGGCCGCCACGTCCCCCCCCCCCCCCCCCCCACATGGACCTGCCCTTCACATCAACCCGCACGCTGGCACTTCCCTACGCGGCCCGCCCATCACATGAACACGCCCGCTGGCCGGCACACTCCCCCGCGGCCCGCCCATCACAGCCACCCGGCGGCACATTTCGCCCCGCATCCCGCCCATCACATCCACCCGCTCACCGGCATTTCCCCTCGCAGCCCGCCCATCACATCAACATGCCCGCTGGCCGGCACACTCCCCAGCGGACCGCTCATCACATCAACCCAGCGGCACTTCCCCTCGCGGCCCACCCTTCACATCCACCATCCCACCAGCCGGCACTTTCCCACGCGGTCCGCTCATCACATCCACCGGCCGCCCGGCACTTCCCCTCGCGGCCCGCTGGCCGGCACATCCACCCACCCGGCAAAGGTACCTGCCCGGTCCAAAGTCCACACCGGTTCCCCACCCCCCGCTCGGATCCCCTCCCCCGGCTGACCAGACCCAATCATATTGGGTCTGGTCCTGACACTCCTTTATATATTACATATATGGAGTGGGGAGGGGGGCGGCTTTTTTATAGCTCGCCTCAGGCAGCAGAAAGGCTAGGTACACCCCTGCTATGGCACATGAACTGTGTTGCAGCAAATTTTAAAGGGCCAGTAGCCTTATGTCAGTGTTTCTAAAGCCTGTGGTGAAAGAGACCACAGTAATCGGTAATAGTTTTGGTGACTTGTATCTGGCAGGAGGTAGCTATAAGGGTGGTGACTCCCCCTCAATGTCTAGCCCTATTAGCAACATATGACGTCCAGTTGGTGCCCTTGGCCAAAGTACATGAGCTAGAAGCCTCAAAATTAGTTTCTTGTAAGATAACTCGCATTTCCATCAGAGCCATAATGCGTATTGAAGAAGGGTAAAGCCTCACAACGTCAATGACATCCTCCAGTATCTGCCTTTCAGTGGGGAGGGACAGAAGAATGCAAAGAAAGAAAAATAAAGTGAAGGAAGAGTGACATATACTCCAAACCCTCCGGTCACCATAACCACTGCAAACGTGTTTAGGTTCCAGAATGTCCAAAGACAAAGGTGAAACACCAGCGTTTCAGAATGACTTTATCCCTAAGAGTTGGCACATTTTTTATGCAATGTAATGCAGGAGATATCGGAGAAGATATCTCCCCTATAGAGCAATGTGGTCTGTGGAAATTACATACATTTTGAGGATGGAGGAGATGGTGGTGCTGGATGATTATCGGATTGAGGCTGGGTTCCAATTCCACCTTCGATGGCTACTCTGGGTCTCCTTTAGGAATTCCCCAGGGTTTTGCTCATTGGATAAGTGGACTGTAATCTGCTGGCATTTGTTGAGATGCTCTATCCCGTGATTTTTTTAGTTTTAAAATGAACTCAAAATTAACATAATGAATTGCCTATTTTGTTTTGGTCGTTTGTTTAGTCTTGGGCAAACGGGGCAACTATGGTGATTTTTTTTGTAGTATAGTGGGTTTTTTTTTTTATTATATGAATATATTTTAAAAAATGTTTATTTTTTTTGTGTATGTGTGTTTTCACTATGTATTTTTTCCTTTTACAAGTTTTCCCCAGTAACTGGGGTATCTATAGGAACCCCAGTTGTAGGGGGAATGAGTCCCTTAAGACCCAATGACCTCTATGCATTGTGCTACTTCAGTGGGATTCTGTGAGCAGTGGAGAAGGGAGAAGTGGTAATAAACCATGCCCACTGACGTCTTAAGTTCAAAGTCAGTCACACAACAAGCTTTGTCCCTTAGTCTAGTGGTGGTACTCCGGGGAGCCAGTGCCCAATGGGCTCTATCAAATTTGATCCTGTGGGTGAGTGACTGATCTAGGATTTCATTAAACAAAGACTCCAGTAGTGCCTTGACGCCCTCAGGGACATTTTATTCTGAATGCCAAAAAACTCTTAGGTTGTTACAACGTCCACAATCTTCTGAATCTTCAATATGGCAATTCTCGTCCCTTATAATAATGGCCTGAGAAGCAGTACTCTCCTGGAGTTAAGCAACATAAAGTCTTGTATCATCATCAGCAGACTCCGGGCAATCCACTCTGTCTACTAAGGACTGCAAGTGTTCACTGAGTGCAGCTCAGTATGAAATGTGTCTTTGACCTCTTCAATTACACCCTTGGAATCCACTTTAGTAGGTATATTCTGAAGCAACAATTGCATCTCTGGGGATAAAGTAGGTGAGAAATTTGTAGGAGGACCTTCAGAAAGGATATGGCTGTTAGGAGAGTCCCAGTGGTAGCTTCTGGGAGCCAGCCCAGTCAGGGGCACAGCACAGTGGCACTCAAGTGTTTCTCCAGGGGGAACATGCCACTCGGTCATGGTAACAGCAGGGGGAGAGCCCTTGGGCAAACGTTGAGGCCAGGCTTCCATAGAGGGCTTGATAGGATTTTCATACTGATGTGGTGGGGGGGAAGGGGCAGCAGCATGGGAGAACAGACTGCCATGGTATGGAGGGACTAGAAGAGGGTTGTGACTGGTCACTGGTGGGAACCACATAGGACCCTGCAGGAAGACTTCCATCCTCCTGATGTATGTGTAAGGGGTAGGTCTAATGGTCACAATAGGGGGGAACCCATGGAGGAAGAAGGGGAGTCCGCATTATGCAGCGATCCAGCCTGGGTTGTCAGTTATCAGTTGGATAATGTTGTGGTGGGGCACCTTGGCTGCTGTTGCTGACTACAGGGGGTAAAACTCTCTCTCTTTGGTGGTTGTGGGAGGAGGAGGCAAGGCCCGTAGCTGCTGTAATGTCTGCCCAAGATATTTCCCAGTAGGACTTCACATGGTTAGGAGCCTACGGTGCAGGAGAGGCACTTCTTATCCATTGTTGTGCTTGAGTCTGCTCCTGGTGTTTCAATTTTCCCGAGCTGGCTGGAGGATCGATCACTGTGGCAGGAGCATTTTATACAGCTAGCACTGATGTTGATTTTTTGGTGGCGCTGGAACACCGTGTCTGAGGCAGGGAGACTCGTGGTGCTGCAGGCTGTGGTACCAGTTTCTCCACGGACCTGGAGAAAAAATTATCCAGTGTGGAGCCGGGGCCAACAGGTAATCCCGGGGGGTGTCTCAGTCCCTGCCTGGGACCCTTTTGGAGCTGCCCTACCAGCTTGTTTTTGCTAATGCTGCTTGTATATGGTGACCAGTAGTGGGAGGTACAGGTTACATGTCTGCTTCCATGCAGCGCCCACACCGGGATTGCTCATGAACACTCTATTTGTATCTGACACATAGAAAAAGAGAGATGAAATTGTCCAGAGAAAAAACACAACGGGGATCATTTATCTTATCTCTGTTTTAACTTGTTTTTGTCTGTCTTTTTTTCTGCTACGTTTTTGTAGCAGAACATTTATGATTTATGGTAATTTATGAATCTTACTTTTTCCTTGGAACAAATGTCTCAAAAATGTTGCACAAATGTCTCTGATATTTCTTTCAATTTTCTACATTTTCCTTAAGTATGGTTTTGTCTGGAGTTTTTTTTTTTTGCACCAAAAAATGTCTAAAATTTTAGACAGTTTGAAATGATAAATGTCATTTGCGACTTTTAGCACATCTGGAATAGAGGATAAATGTGTCTTACTGATGATAAACAAATGTCTTGTGGGCATCTTAAAATGTCCCCAAAAAGACGCAAAAAGTGCAATGTGCCAAAAAAGTGTCTGTCTCAAAAAAGACAGAAAAAAAAATTAAGAAAAGTAAAGATAAATTATCCCCAATGGCTACAGCTCTCCTAACTTGTCTATATCACACACAGTCAGCTCTTCTATATGCCTCCAAACCCTGGATAAAGACCTTATCTTTCTGTAGCTAGTAGAGTAGGTCTCTGTACACTGCTGCTTGCTACAGGAGGCAGAGAGCACTGCAGTATGCAGAAGCTATTTATGAGAAGAATCGGACCATAGTCCAGAAGATTTACATTCTGATCCAGGGACAAGCAAAATTGTAAACAAGGACTGATAAACAGGTTAGTATTGGAAATGGTTAGATTCACAGTATTATAGGGTACATCTGACTTTTTGACCACTTACTACTACATATTTTGGGAGGTGGGAAGCACTAAACCTACTTATTACAAGTTAGGTATTTTTGGTATTGTTTATACCCTTCAGAATATGGGTATAATGTAACATCTGTATAATGCAACATGTATCACTACAGACAGAATGTCCGGAAGAAGCCTTGATTTCTGGTGAAACCCTGGGTTGGGCAGAGATGCCAAACATGCACTATACTGATTTTATGGAAAGGCCTGTTTTGTATCTTGTGTTCGTAAGCAGAATGGATTAAATTAAAATTTATTTTTACCAGAAGGTATTACTCCATGTTTTATCCACTACTTCTCACAGTGGTCTCTGGGTAAGAAATATATCGGATGAAGAGGTCGTTTTTGGAGTTGTGAAAATAGGCCACATCAGTATTTATTTTTATTTTTAGGTCCCAACAGAATCAGGTCCTTAAGGATTAGTAATATTGATCTACCAGGCTCCCAGGTGCTGCTAATCCTGCCTTGGGCACGTATATGTGTGGCAAATAACCTGTGCCCCTGGTGTGATTTATCTAAATTAGGTGCTTTTTCTTATACACTGTGGTATAGTATATATATTATTTTTTCACCCAGTGGACAAGGGAGACATTATAGATGTGTGGGGGGCTATAGAAAAGAGGTAATTATAATGTCCCTTTTCTGAGCACTCTCTTTCCAAAGACATACAACAGAACCAAAAGCAGCAGGAGGCAGCCACAGAAAAGGGACAGCTTCATAGGAAAGAGGTAAATATCTGGCAAGAGCATAGGGCTTCTCTTCACACCTGCATCCGCTTTAAATTATCCATAAACTTTGTTTTATTTCAGAAGAGGCTGGCCTGTTGCTTGATCCTGTAGATTAGAAAACTATTCTTCCTGCACTAAGCCTTAATCTGGCACTTTTTTGACGGTCCTGTAAAGCAGCCTTATTCTCGGTACAGAGCCTAAGAATATGGCTAAGCCAAGCTTTCCGCCATAGCTTAAATATAAATTCCCAGATAGATTTCAACATACAAGAAGAGAAGTTTTCCCCCCCCTCCGTCTTCTAGGCCAGCAGAACTATATTCCCTCCCCTCAAGAGGGGAAAGATTTAATTTCTTGGCTATCGTTGCGTGGCTAAAGCCTCGCCTCGTCTGCCCCTGTGTTTTATCTACATCCGGAGGGAATTCACTTTTCACCCATATTTGTCGTCAACAACCGTTTACAGTGGGAAGCTTTTAATTCAATATCAGAGTTTTGGAGAAGAAACTCTAGAAAGGGTTCCGCATCCCAATATTTGCCAGGGAGTTTATTCCACTGTCTTTTGTTCCAAGCCAGTTGACGAAAGGAAGGTGTCTTTTTTTCATAGTATCTAACTTATTTATAATCAGTTTTCTAGAAAAGAACACACTTGACAATGGATACAATTCAGTTTTGCATAGCGGGTCCTTCATACAAAATTCTTTTATAATGGCATCAATGATCTTGTCTTTTCTTTCTTTTTTTCTTCCGGCTCCCGGAAATTCATAGTCAGAACTCTTCATCTACATTTTGATGTCTTCATCGGAATAATTCTGCTGGCTCCAAAAGTGTTCACAAAAATTTCCTCTTCTGTAGTTCTGGCGGAGCTCTTCGGATGATAGGGATAACTATAATCCGTTAGCTTAATGACTGGCTTTCTTAGCCCACTCCGAAGAACACGAGGAGTCGTCCCGTTCTGGAGGCGCTGTCAACACTCAAGAATAGACTGGATGGTGTTCTCCAAAAAAACCAGTAATTAATAAAAAGTAAAAGGTAAAAACACTACGCGTTTCGGCCCCGTGCCTGGGCCTTCCGTCAGTTGGATTTACATAACGAAGGCTCCAGCCCGGGTCCGGAAACGCCGGTAGTGTTTTACCTTTACTTTTTATATAAAACTCAAAGGTTTTATGGATTACCACATCCTCAGTCCCTATTCTCTGATTGTGACGCGCCTCCCGAACGGGACGACTCCTCGTGTTCTTCAGCACACAAGCCAAGTCCCCCCCCCCCCCCCCCCCCCCCCCCGTCACTCTGGGTTTGCCCGGACCTGAGTCCCGTCGGCAGCAGTCCCTCCATCTATTTTACGCTCTTTCACTGAACCAGGTGAGAGACATTCTATTATATATTTTCCTTATCAAACAATACACTTGAATCCTTTGCGCTTTTTGTCTCCCCCTCCTATTGGCCACGTTAATGCATACCTGTGGATCCCCACATTAACGCATCTAACACCAGCCCTCCATTCATTTATTAGCCCACTCCGAGGCAACTCTGTCTCAGCATCTGCAGGTGATTCAGAAAGTTTTAATGTCTCATGGCTTTCTAATAAACCTAAATAAATCACTCCAGTTGAATGGATCAGGTTCCTAGGTTTCATGATTGATTCTCATTTTCTCATCTCATCACACTAGCTGTCAATTCATCAGGCAATGAAAGTACTATGTCTGATGACTTCGGCTTTAGAAGCAGTTACCTGGGCAAGGGTGCATATACAATGGGTACGAAAAGTATTCAGACCCCTTTATAGTTTTATTGTAGCCAACTGGTAAGATCGAAAAAAGTTTTTTTGCTCATTAATGTATATTCTGCACCCTATTTTGACAGAAAAAACCCAGAAATGTAGATATTTTTGCTAATTTATTAAGCAAGAAAAACTGAAATGTGGCTGGATATATACTACAAGGGACTGGCAGGCTATATACTACAGGTTGCTGGCAGGCTATATACTACAGGAAGCTAGCAGGCTATATACTACAGGTTGCTGGCAGGCTATATTACTACAGGGGCTGACAGGCTTTATACTACAGGGGGCTGACAGGCCATATACTACTGGGGGCTGCCATGTATACCACAGGGGGCTGCAGGATATATATTAGCTGGCTGGCAGGCTATATACTACAGGAGCTAGCTGGCTATATACTACAGGGGCTGACAGGCCATATACTAGAGGGGGCTGGCAAGCCATGTACTACAGGGAGCTAGCAGGCTATATACTACAGGGGGCTGCAGGATATATACTAGCGGGCTGGCAGGCTATATACTACAGGGGGCTGACAGGCTTTATCCTACAGGGGGCTGACAGGCTTTATCCTACAGGGGGCTGGCAGTCTTTATACTACAGGGGGCTGGCAGGCTATATACTACAGAGGGCTGGCTATATACTACCGGGCTGGCAAGCTATATACTACAGGGGGCTGCATGGCCATATACTACAGGGGGTCTAGCAGGCTATATACTACAGGGAGCTGGCAGGTTATATACTGAAGGGGCTGGCTAGCTATACACCTCAGGGGGCTGGTAGGGTATATACTTCAGGGAACTGGCAGGCCATATACTACTGGGGACTGGCAGGCTATATACTACAGGGGGGGCTGTAGGCTATATACTAGGGGGGCTGGCTGGCTATATACTATAGGGGCTGCCAGGCTATATACTATAGGGGCTGCCAGGCTATATATTACAGGAGGCTGGCTGGTGATATATAAAGGGGCTGGCTGGCTATATACTACAGGGGGCTGCAGGCTATATACAACAGGGACTGCAGGCTATATACTTCAGTGTCCTTCTGCTATACTATATTGGACCATCACCTCGGACCAACTCCTAACCCTGGACCTCTAGCATCTGCTGGATCTACACCGGACCCCAGGTTGGGCTCTTATATGCATCAAACCAAGTGTTAATAAGGTGAGCATATCATCTGCTAAATACTCCATCCAGATTGGTTTAAACGTTATCACCCGAGGCGCCGTCCCCTACGTGCCTTTTTTCTCCTATTTTCTTTTCTACTTCAGGGGGCTGGCAGGCTATATACTACAGGGGGTTGGCTGGCTATTGGACCATCACCTCGGACCAACCCCTAACTCTGGACCTCTAGCATCAGCTGGATTCACACCGGACCCCAGGTTGGGCTCTTATATGCATCAAACCAAGTGTTAATAAGGTGAGCATATCATCTGTTAAATACTCCATCCAGATTGGTTTAAACGTTATCACCCGAGGCGCCGTCCCCTACGTGCCTTTTTTCTCCTATTTTCTTTTCTAAGAATTGTTCTGAAGCACTCTGGAAGAGGTAATCATCCAGGATATTTCTGTTCTTGGCCGCATTCCTGTTCCCTTCATTTGCAACTATTCGTCCTGTCACTGCATCTGAAAAATACCCCGATTTTTAAATCGCTTTATTGGCACAGAAATGAAACAGTACAGCATCACAAAACAAGGAGCATTAGCTGAGGTACATCAGAGATAACATTGTACATCATTATGCAAAGTATGGTTTTGTCTGGAGTTTTTTTTTTTTGCACCAAAAAATGTCTAAAATTTTAGACAGTTTGAAATGATAAATGTCATTTGCGACTTTTAGCACATCTGGAATAGAGGATAAATGTGTCTTACTGATGATAAACAAATGTCTTGTGGGCATCTTAAAATGTCCCCAAAAAGACGCAAAAAGTGCAATGTGCCAAAAAAGTGTCTGTCTCAAAAAAGACAGAAAAAAAAATTAAGAAAAGTAAAGATAAATTATCCCCAATGGCTACAGCTCTCCTAACTTGTCTATATCACACACAGTCAGCTCTTCTATATGCCTCCAAACCCTGGATAAAGACCTTATCTTTCTGTAGCTAGTAGAGTAGGTCTCTGTACACTGCTGCTTGCTACAGGAGGCAGAGAGCACTGCAGTATGCAGAAGCTATTCATGAGAAGAATCGGACCATAGTCCAGAAGATTTACATTCTGATCCAGGGACAACCAAAATTGTAAACAAGGACTGATAAACAGGTTAGAATTGGAAATGGTTAGATTCACAGTATTATAGGGTACATCTGACTTTTTGACCACTTACTACTAACATATTTTGGGAGGTGGGAAGCACTAAACCTACTTATTACAAGTTAGGTTTTTTTGGTATTGTTTATACCCTTCAGAATATGGGTATAATGTAACATCTGTATAATGCAACATGTATCACTACAGACAGAATGTCCGGAAGAAGCCTTGATTTCTGGTGAAACCCTGGGTTGGGCAGAGATGCCAAACATGCACTATACTGATTTTATGGAAAGGCCTGTTTTGTATCTTGTGTTCGTAAGCAGAATGGATTAAATTAAAATTTATTTTTACCAGAAGGTATTACTCCATGTTTTATCCACTACTTCTCACAGTGGTCTCTGGGTAAGAAATATATCGGATGAAGAGGTCGTTTTTGGAGTTGTGAAAATAGGCCACATCAGTATTTATTTTTATCTTTAGGTCCCAACAGAATCAGGTCCTTAAGGATTAGTAATATTGATCTACCAGGCTCCCAGGTGCTGCTAATCCTGCCTTGGGCACGTATATGTGTGGCAAATAACCTGTGCCCCTGGGAGATTTATCTAAAATTAGGTGCTTTTCTTATACTGTGGTATATATGCTATATATTATTTTTTTCCCCACAGTGGACAAGGAGACATTATAGATGTGTGGGGGGCTATAGAAAAGAGGTATTATAATGTCCCCTTTTCTGTAGCCTCCTTCTTCCAAAGACATACAACAGAAAAAAGAGCAGGAGGCAGCCACAGAAAAGGGACAGCTGCAGGAAAGAGGGTATAATATATGGCAGAGAGCATAGGGCTTCTCTATCAATTTTGTGACCTTTGGGTACCCCAATTGAATATTACTACTAAACTCTATGATCTGGGGGAGGGGGTGGGATTTTCTATAATTCGCCTCAGGCAGCAGAGAGGCTAGGTTCACACCTGCCTCCCGCTTGTAAAGTTATCCAATAAAACTTTGTTTTATTCAGAAGAGGCTGGCCTGTTGCTTGGTCCTGTAGATAGAAAAGCATATTCTTCCTGCAATAAGACTTATCAGGCATCTTTTTGACAGCTTGTAAAGCAGCCTTATTCTCGGTCACAGTAGCCTAAGAATATGGCTAAGCCAGCTTTCTCATGAGCTTAAATATAAAAGCGCCCAGATATATTTCAAACATTACAAGAAGAAAGTTCCCCCGGCTCTAGGCCAGCAGAACTATGATTCCATGTCCTCTCAAGAGGGGGAAGATTTAATTCTTGCTATCTTGCGTGGCTAAAGGCCTCATCTGCCCCCTGTGTTTTATCTACAATCCTGAGGGAATTCACTTTTCACCCATATTTGTCGTCAACCGTTACAGTGGGAAGCTTTTATTCAATATTCAGGAGTTTTGGAGAAATAATACTCTAGAAAGGGTTCCGTCATCCCAATATGGCCAGGGAGTTTATTCCACTGTCTTTTTGGTTCCAAAGCCAGTTGACGAAAGGTGTCTTTTCATAGATCTAACTTATTTATATCAGTTTCTAGAAAAAGAAACACTTGACAATGGATACAATTCAGTTTTTCATAGCGGTCCTCCAGAAAAAATTCTTCATGGCATCAATTGATCTTGTTCTTCTGGCACACGGAAGATTCATTAGTCAAAGACTCTTCATCTACAATTTTGATGTCTTCCATTCGGAATAATTCTGGCTCCAAGGGTGTTCACAAAAATTTCTGTAGTTCTGGCGGAGCCTCTTCGGATGATAGGGATAACTATAATCCTTTATCTTAATGACTGGCTTGTCTTAGCCCACTCCGAGGCAACTCTGTCTCAGCATCTGCAGGTGATTCAGGAAGTTTTAATGTCTCATGGCTTTCTAATAAACCTAAATAAATCACTCCAGTTGAATGGATCAGGTTCCTAGGTTTCATAATTGATTCTCATTTTCTCATCTCATCACACTAGCTGTCAATTCATCAGGCAATGAAAGTACTATGTCTGATGACTTCGGCTTTAGAAGCAGTTACCTGGGCAAGGGTGCATATACAATGGGTATGAAAAGTATTCAGACCCCTTTATAGTTTTATTGTAGCCAACTGGTAAGATCAAAAAAAGTTGCTCATTAATGTATATTCTGCACCCTATTTTGACAGAAAAAAAACAGAAATGTAGATATTTTTGCTAATTTATTAAACAAGAAAAACTGAAATATGACATGGTCATAAGTATCCAGACCATTTGCTCAGTATTGAGTAGAAGCACCTTTTGTGCTAGTACAGCCATGGGTCTACTTGGGAATGATGCAACAAGTTTTTCACATCTGGAGTTGGGGATCCTCTGACTTTTCCTAGCAGATTCTCTCCAGTTCCCTTTGGTTGCTGGTCAGCTATTTTCAGTTCTCTCCAGAGATGCTCAAACTGGTTTAGGTCAGGGCTCTGGCTTGGCCAGTCAAGAATTGTTCTGAAGCACTCTGGAAGAGGTAATCATGTTCTTGGCCGCATTCATGTTCCCTTCATTTGCAACTATTCGTCCTGTCACTGCATCTGAAAAATACCCCGATTTTTAAATCGCTTTATTGGCACAGAAATGAAACAGTACAGCATCACAAAACAAGAAGCATTAGCTGAGGTACATCAGAGATAACATTGTACATCATTATGCAATCATTCGGCATGTATGATAAATTCTGCCCAAAAGCAACAATTTAATAAACCCCTCCCCAACATATAGATGTGACAATAACCCTCCTGGTCAAGTGGTGTCAAGAGAGCAATAAAGATAAAGAAAAAAGTAGTAACAATAGTAAGGCAACAAGTTTAACTGCCAGCCTATATCTGGAGATTAAAGAATCCGTCCTGTCGACAATACTCAGAAGAATGCAGGAAGGGTGCCTGTACCCAGTTACAATTATAGTATAGGAAGTTCTAATAACAACTACAGTACTACACTCATTAAAAAGGGACAAGAGATTCTCTCATACTGCAGACATTAAATAGGGCAGTGATGGCGAACCTTTTAGAGACCGAGTGCCCAAACTACAACATAGACCCGCTTATTTATCGCAAAGTGCCAACACAGAAATTCTATTTGTGATTTATACTCCCTTCTCTGTCACAGTTTTCACTGAGGACACCAATAAAGCAGAAAATAGTCCCAGGTAGCACTGTCACTTTAAAATAGCTCTGTGCACAGCAAGTCCTGGGCTGTCTGGGACTGCAGGAAGATACCTGGAGTCATCTCTGATGATGGCCTGAGTGCCCACAGAAAGGGCTCTGAGTGCCACCTCTGGCACCAGTGCCATAGGTTAGCCATCACTGAAATAGGGTATCTGGCGAAGAGCACCAGGAGCCCCACACTCTACGGAACTTATCCGGGCATCCACAGTTTTTGTAAACTATATTCTCTTAAGGTATAGTCAGATTAACTAATTTCTTCCACTGAGAGACAGTAGCAGAACGATCAGCCACCCAGCGTATAGCAAAAGCCTTATGGGCTTCTTTCAGAAAAATATCTTCTTAATGGGCAATCACAAAAATAGTGCAAAGGGCAGGCACCACTAGTGATGCAAACACACTAACCACTTGCAAGAACCAGGCTACAAGTCAGGGTGTTCTGGGGGGGGCTAAAGCCAAGATGCGGTACAGTCTTTGGGAGTATGAAGAGAAAAAAGGTACCCAATGTATTCCTTCATTTGTTTTGTTTTATCTACATAGTTTCATAATCGGACCAGTCATCTTCTTGGGTAATACCCAATAGGCATAAGGTCGGCGAAGCAGGAACTGATTTATTCACGATGCCAGACAGCAAAAAAATACATCTCTCCAGAATACGGCAATATAATCGCAAGTTCATATTAGATGGATGAAATCTGCCCGGTCCGATCAACATCTGTGACATCTAGAGTTTGGCAATCTATGCATACAGAACAACCTGACTGGGGTTATATAGCATTGATGGATGATAAACAACTGAATTAACCTATCATTGGCTGCTGGTGATACCAAGGTGTTAGACTCCTGGGCCATCCCCCAGTATTCATCTGATAATGAAGGAATGAGAGCCTACCATCGGGCTTTGACTGGCAGAGCAGGGCCTTCCAAATGCTCAGAAAGGATGTGGGTATAGATAACGGACACCAGACCTCTAGGAACCTGAGAGCACAGAACACCAATAAGTGGAAATGAGGAGAAAGCCATCTCTTCCGGAGGGAACGGAGCCAAAAAAGCTTGCCGCAGATGCAAACAACTATAGATTTCGCATCAGGGGCATCAAAAGAGGATATAATTGCCTCCACAGAGAGAGGCTCTCCATCCTCCCAAGAAGTTGAGAAATGTTCACCAGGCCCTTGGCAGTCCAGTATGAACCATCTTGCAAATCTTTCAAATGAAGCAACCCTGGGTTGGAACAAAGGGGAACATGGACAAGGGTTCCTATTGCCGCTGACTTCTTAACATGAGACCAAACCTACCTGGCCAGCCTATGCAGAGGGAGAAGATGGCTAGGCTTATAATCAACAGGCTCCAACACGGACCACAGGTAGCGTAGGCAGAGGAACCGGGCAGGGTGGCATTCAGCATCTGGCATCTGTCTAGGTGACACCCAACTACAAATATATTAAAGCTGACCTGCCAGGTAATACAAAAAGGGGTCCGGCAGAGCGGTCCCTGCCTGTACCTTAGGGCAACGCAAAGTGGACAGACGAAGCTTAAAACGTCCACTCCCCCAGAGTCCAGCTGAGTGAAAAAATCATCCGGGCACTGGGATATCTGCTGTAGAGTGTACAACAGTTTAGGCAGTACAATCATGTTAAGTAAATTTATGCCCCCGGCTACAGACACAGGCAGGAGCTTCCAAGTATTTACCTTATCTTTGAGATAAGTCACCAAAGGGGCAATATTAAGAGAAAAGGAGTAGGAGATGTCCCATACAATAATGTACCCCCAGGTATTGAAATACTTCCACTATTTGAAGCCCGCAGGACTCAGGGCCCCAACCATAGTCCTTCCTACATAGTGGCATCAGAAAGGACTTATCCCAATTAATGAGCAGGCCAGAGAAGTCGCCATACCTATTTATAATTGAGATGGCCCTAGAAAGGGTGGCAGCAGGATAAGCCATGTACAACGCTACGTCATCGCCATAAAGGCTAATTCTGTTTTCCCAACCCCCCACTCATACTCCCTAAAGAGCAGCATCAATGCAAATACAGATGACCAGGGGCTCCATCGCAATTGCAAACAGGAGCGGTGAAATGTGACACCCATGCTTGGTGCCTCTATGGGGGAAAAAAGAGAGTGAGAGAAAACCATTCACCAGCACCTTGGCAGTAGGGGAACTGTACAGTATAGACACCCACTTGAGAAACCTAGGCCCGAACCTGAATCATTCCAGTACTGCCAACAGGTATGGCCATCCTACTGAATCGAATGCCTTGGCCGTGTCTAGCAAGGCCAAAGCCCAAACTTGTTGTTCCCACCACCCACCTGGAATATAACTTCTGCCAGGGATGTATAATTTCCAATATCACTCTACTTAAGCGATTGGCCAGGATTTTAATTAAT
>CM033641.1:191565896-191583243 GCA_019512145.1 Engystomops pustulosus
GCTCCAATGTTACTCACAACCACATCCGACACCGTGTATCCAATTTTCACCTTCTGCGGTCTTAATATCAGATAATTAAAGATCCACTGAATTAGGCCAGAACCAACCCCCATTTTCTCCAATTTCTGACATAAACGTTTCGGGATAATCCTGTTAAAAGCACTCCCAAAGTCGAAGAACATTATCCTGATCTCAGACCCCGGCTCGTCCAGATGCATGTATACCCTGTGAAGCATATAAAGAATCGCATCCTCCACACCCAGACGTGGTTGGTATGCAAATTGTAGAGGGTCAAGATACGGTTCAACTACTTCAGCAAGATGTCTCAAAATAAAACGCTCAAAAACCTTCATAATTATTGGTGTTAACGCTATCGGGCGGTAGTCATTTGGTTCTCTCGGAGCCCTGACCTTTTGTACCGGAATAATACACGACGTCTTCCATAACGTAGGAACCACAGCAGCTGAAATACTACGATTAAACAGTTCACAGAAAACAGGACCAAGTTCCCCAGAGCACATTCGAAGGATCTTCGCGCTTACACAGTCCGGACCTGACGACTTTCTAACCTTTAATTTCTTTAGTTCACCTATTACATCCTCTGCCAGAATTGAAAGACCAACATCATTATTGGCCCTATTTCCCAATCCATCATCATCTTCGTCAATGTCCCCATCACAATCGGAACATGGGTTCCCTTCCCCTGTACTAAACCGATTAAAAAAGGAGTTCAAGGCATTTGCATTATCTCTATCCCCTGAAAAACCACCCGTCTTTGCTTGCATCCCTGTTATTAGTTTCATACCCTTCCAGACCTCGCTGACCTGGTTGGCAGCCAATTTGCCTTCCAGTTTCTCTTTATATCTATTTTTACATTCCCGAATCATAACTTTAACCTGCTTCAGTGAGTCCCTATACAGGTCCCCATCCTTTACCTGGAATGCTTTATGTTTCTGCTTCAGCAGAACTTGAAGCTCTTTAGTAACCCATGGTTTAGAATTAGGGTATTTCCTAATAGTCTTAACTGGCACTATAGAACCTACACAGAAGTTAAAGGGGTATTCTCAACAAGGGCTTTCAAAAACACAATGCCCCCATAATGAATATAAGTAATATAATTGTGTTTTAAAAGTATTAGAGCGTGGGATGTGGTATATTTATTGAGCAATAGCTGCCATCACAGCTCATTCTGTAGCACAGTACGTCATCATCATGTCTGCTGTGTGGGCGGGGCTTCTATCACACCCACTGGAGGAGCTGTAGAAGCACGTGCACGCTCCTGCAGCTCCAGTATAGTTGGAAGAAGAAGAGGTATGTAGTTATGCAGAGAACCATCAGTTCAATGCATTGACATTACTTACCTTCCATGTTCCCACGTGAAATATCACTCATTCCCCAGTCACATTCAGCCCACCCCGTCCCCTGCATCGATCATCCTCATCTGACAGGAGCAGTTCTTCATGAAGACATCGGGATAGACTGTGTTTTACTGTGAGAAATCTTTAGTTCCTAGGTTAGTTCTACAGCAAGCTTCCTACTGAATGTTTCTGGCAAAACAGGTCAGGGAACATAGGAAAATGGCAGCCATAATGTGTCTGGGGATGCAGGTATGGGCACAGAGGGAAATGGCAGCCACAGTGTGTCTGGGGATGCAGGTGTGGGCACAGATGAATATGGCAGCCACAGTGTGTCTGGGGATGCAGGTATGGGCACAGAGGAAAATGGCAGCCACAGTGTGTCTGGGGATGCAGGTGTGGGAACACAGGAAAAAGGCAGCCACAGTGTATCTGGGGATGCAGGTATGGACGCAGGGGGAAATGGCAGCCGTAGTGTGTCTGGGGATGCAGGTGTGGGAACACAGGAAAATGGCAGCCACAGTGTATCTGGGGATGCAGGTATGGACACAGGGGGAAATGGCAGCCGTAGTGTGTCTGGGGATGCAGGTGTGGGCGCATAGGAATATGACTGCCACAATGTGTCTGGGGATGCAGGTGTGGGCACATAGGAAAATGGCAGTCACAATGTGTCTGGGGATGCAGGTGTGGGAACATAGGAAAATGACAGCCACAGTGTGTCTGGGGATGCAGGTGTGGGCACAGATGAATATGGCAGCCACAGTGTGTCTGGGGATGCAGGTGTGGGCACAGATGAATATGGCAGCCAGAGTGTGTCTGGGGATGCAGGTGTGGGGACATAGGAAAATGTCAGCCACAGTGTGCCTAGGGATGCAGGTGTGGGCACAGATAAATTTGGAAGCCACAATGTGTCTGGGGATGCAGGTGTGGGCACATAGGAAAATGGCAGCCACAATGTGTCTGGGGATGCAGGTGTGGGGACATAGGAAAATGACAGCCACAGTGTGTCTGGGGATGCAGGTGTGGGCACAGATGAATACGGCAGCCACAATGTGTCTGGGGATGCAGGTGCAACAACCCTGCCAACGTGTAGGCAAGGGTGTTGTTGCAAATAAGGCCCTCTAGCTGTCAGGGAGCGTTCACAAGTTGCGTTTTCATTGCGTTTGAAACGCATTATAACAGCTGAGGTGATTTGCCTAATTACATTACTGTTAACATTTTCATATACAAAACGCATCGTAAACGCGATGTTAACGCATGAATTTTGTAAACGTGTGTTAACAAACGTAAACCATAAACAGTAATGTAATTAGGCTAATCGCCTCTTATCAGCTGTTGTAATGCATTTCAAACGCGATGAAATCGCAACCGAAAGGGCGCGTTCACACGTTGCATCTTGCCTGGCTTTTCATTGTGTTTGAAACGCATTGTGATTTGCCTAATTACATTACTGTTTACATTTGTTAAAGCAATGTTAGTGCATGCATTTACAAAACACACAAGTAAACGCATGTGTTAACATCACAAATTTCGTTGCGTTTGGTAAACATAAATGTTAACAGTAATGTAACTAGGCAAATCACCTCTCCTCGGATGGACTAAATTCTTTGATGAGGCAAAACACATGCCAGAGTTAAAGGGGTATTCTCAACAAGGGCTTTCAAAAACACAATGCCCCCATAATGAATATAAGTAATATAATTGTGTTTTAAAAGTATTAGAGCGTGGGATGTGGTATATTTATTGAGCAATAGCTGCCATCACAGCTCATTCTGTAGCACAGAATGTCATCATCATGTCTGCTGTGTGGGCGGGGCTTCTATCACACCCACTGGAGGAGCTGTAGAAGCACGTGCACGCTCCTGCAGCTCCAGTATAGTTGGAAGAAGAAGAGGTATGTAGTGTTATGCAGAGAACCATCAGTTCAATGCATTGACATTACTTACCTTCCATGTTCCCACGTAAAATATCACTCATTCCCCAGTCACATTCAGCCCACCCCGTCCCCTGCATCGAGCATCCTCATCTGACAGGAGCAGTTCTTCATGAAGACATCGGGATAGACTGTGTTTTACTGTGAGAAATCTTTAGTTCCTAGGTTAGTTCTACAGCAAGCTTCCTACTGAATGTTTCTGGCAAAACAGGTCAGGGAACATAGGAAAATGGCAGCCATAATGTGTCTGGGGATGCAGGTATGGGTACAGAGGGAAATAGCAGCCAGAGTGTGTCTGGGGATGCAGGTGTGGGCACAGATGAATATGGCAGCCACAGTGTGTCTAGGGATGCAGGTATGGGCGCATAGGAATATGACTGCCACAGTGTGTCTGGGGATGCAGGTGTGGGCACAGATGAATATGGCAGCCACAATGTGTCTGGGGATGCAGGTGTGGGCACATAGGAAAATGGCAGTCACAATGTGTCTGGGGATGCAGGTGTGGGAACATAGGAAAATGACAGCCACAGTGTGTCTGGGGATGCAGGTGTGGGCACAGATGAATATGGCAGCCACAGTGTGTCTGGGGATGCAGGTGTGGGCACAGAGGGAAATGGCAGCCAGAGTGTGTCTGGGGATGCAGGTGTGGGCACATAGGAAAATGGCAGCCACAATGTGTCTGGGGATGCAGGTGTGGGGACATAGGAAAATGACAGCCACAGTGTGTCTGGGGATGCAGGCGGGGGCACAGATGAATACGGCAGCCACAATGTGTCTGGGGATGCAGGTGCAACAACCCTGCCAACGTGTAGGCAAGGGTGTTGTTGCAAATAAGGCCCTCTAGCTGTCAAGGAGCGTTCACAAGTTGCGTTTTCATTGCGTTTGAAACGCATTATAACAGCTGAGGTGATTTGCCTAATTACATTACTGTTAACATTTTCATATACAAAACGCATCGTAAACGTGATGTTAACACAATGTTAACACATGTTTACAAAATTCATTGTGTTTGAAACGCATTGTGATTTGCCTAATTACATTACTGTTTACATTTGTTAAAGCAATGTTAGTGCATGCATTTACAAAACACACAAGTAAACGCATGTGTTAACATCACATTTACGTTGCGTTTGGTAAACGTAAATGTTAACAGTAATGTAACTAGGCAAATCACCTCTCCTCAGTTGTTGTAATGCGTTTCAAACGCAATGAAAACGCAGGCCAAAACGCAACATATGAACGCTCCCTCAGGATCCATACAGTGAGTCTGATCAACAGCAGTACCCACAGTGCCACACTAAATAGCCGAGTCAATGGTGCACATTTACTTACCTGGTCCAGTCGCGATCCAGAGACGCATTCTCCGACGATGATTCGAATCTGCCGGGATTCGCTAAGGTTCGTGCACCCGATATCCACCAGGTGTCGCTGCTGTGCCGAGGTCCGCCGGAGTTCATCTGCTTCGACCCGGTGCATGCAAGTGCTGATCTTGTGATACAAATTCTTTTTTAAATGTCACGGTTTTTCCGAATCCGTCAGGTTGTCCGGCGGCCCTTAGTAAATGAGCCCCAATTTGTTTTTCCATCATGAGTTCATCAGTATTAGCCCATACACCTGATGAAGCCAGTCCTACTGGTGAAACATGTCAGGGGGCTAATGTTTGCAAATTTTAATTAGCAGTGTGGCAATGTCATGTGTAGTCAGCACTAACAATCATCCAATCTGATCACTTGAGATAGGGACATTCAGATTTATACTAGATAATCTAAGCCTATAAGGCCCGTTCCACACTTGCGAGTGTGATGCGATGAACTCGCATCACACTCGCAACGCATAATGCCGGGAATGCACGGCCCGAACGCTGCACCACGGGAGTGAACTCAGCATGTCAGTGTGGAACGGGCCTAACTCGCTGTCTGTAGGGTCAGATGTTAGATGCAGTATCTACAATAATACAGGCTTACTGATATAGCGGCTTCTGCTGGGGCAGCTTAGGTAACACCCGAGCCCATTCAGCCTAGGGCTTTAGTATACACTACAAACTGCACTACCCTCAAGCTGACAGCGCTGTCTAGGACTGTCTACTCCACCTGACTAACAGTATAACTGTAGCAGTCCATTTACATAGGCTTTGAACCTTCTTTTTTGTCCTATATCCTATGCATTTAATATAGACTGCTTGACACTGCCTATGACTATGTTGTTATCGATGTATATATGTGTATGTGTAATAATATATATATACACACACAAGCAAGTATGCTTGTATATATAGGTGTGGTGTGTGTATGTATACATGTTTGTGTCATATATGTGTTTATGTCATATATGTGTGTTTCCAGTCATAGCAATAGAAATAGAAGTACATGTTGGGGGCGTCGGAAAGGTGAGTCCAGAGGTTTTTTTTAATAGGCTGGCTATATACTAGGGGGCATGGGTTGGCTATCTGTGTACTGGGGGCAGGGCTTCTGGCTATATACTAGGGGGCATGGGCTGGCTAGTTATATACTGGGGTGCATGGGCTTGCTGGCTATAATCTGGGGTCCTTGGCAGGCTAGTTATAAACTAGGGGGCATGGGCTGGCTATAAACTAGGGGGCATGGGCTGGCTGGCTATATACTGGGGGGCATGGGCTGGCTGGCTATATACAGGGAGGGCATGGGCTGGGTGGCTATATACAAGGGGGCATGGGAATGCCGGCTATAATCTGGGGGACATAGGTTGGCTAGCTTTATACTAGAGGTCAAGGACTTGCTATATAAAGCGGGGCTATGGGCTGACTCGCTATTTATTAAGGGCATGGGCTGGCTAGCTTTCTACTAGATGGCATGGGCTGGCTGACTTTACACTAGAGGACATGGGCAGGCTAGCTATATACAGGGGGGCATGGGCTGGCTGGCTATATACAGGCGGGCATTGGCTGCCTCTGTACTGGGGGGACATGGGCTGGCTGCCTATATAGTAGGGAGGCCATGGGCTGGCTGGCTATATACAGGGGGGCATGGGCTGGCTGGCTATATACAGGGGGGCTTGTGCTGGCTGGCTATATACTGTGGGGCATCGGCTGGCTCTATACTAGGGGTCATGGCCTAGCTTCCTATATAGTGGGAGGCATGGGCTGGCTGACTATATAGTAGGAGGGGCATGGAATGGCTGGCTATATATAGTGGGGTTATGGGCTGGCTACCTTTATACTAGAGGGCATGGGCTGACTATATACTAGGGGGCATGTGCTTGCTGGCTATATACTGTGGGGCTATATACTAGGGGGCATGGGCTGGCTAGCTATATACTGGGAGGCATCGGCTGGCTGGCTTTATACTGGAGGGGCATGGACTGGCTGTAATCTGGGGGACATATGTGGGCAAGGGGGCATGCGCTGGCTGACTATATAGTAGAGGGCATGGGCTGACTATATAATAATAATAATAATAATAATTCTTTTATTTATATAGCGCACACAGATTACGCAGCGCTGCACAAGCATGTCAAATTGGTCCCTGTCCCCATAGGGCTCACAATCTAAACAGCCTAACAGTATGTTTTGGAGTGTGGGAGGAAACCGGAGTACCCGGAGGAAACCCACGCAAACACGGAGAGAACATACAAACTCTTTGCAGATGTTGACCTGAGTGGGATTCGAACCCAGGACCCCAGTGCTGCAAGGCAGAAGTGCTACTCACTCCGCCACCGTGCCGCCCAATAATATACCATGGGGCATGGGATGGCTGGCTATATACTGTGGGGCTATATACTAGGGGGCATGGGATGGCTAGCTATATACTGGGAGGCATAGGCTGGCTGGATTTATACTGGAGGAGCCATATACCAGGGGGCATGGGATGGCTGGCTATATACTGTGGGGCTATATACTAGGGGGCATGGGATGGCTAGCTATATACTGGGAGGCATAGGCTGGCTGGCTTTATACTGGAGGAGCATGGGCCGGCTAGCCATGTATGTATTTTTACTTCAGGGATTTTCTACACATACTTATTTTATACATATTTATACACACATATTTGAATACATGCATGTGTTTGTATATGTATATATATTACCTAGAAATGGCAAGCACTCCATGATTCAGATACAGAAAACATACTTTTATTCCCACATGTACAACGACATTTCTGCTCCTATAACATGGAGCCTTTCTCAAATTTCATAAAAGCTGCATGTTATAGGAGCATGTTGCTGGACATGAGGGAATAATAGTATGTTTTTTTGGACCTGAATCCTGGGGAGCTGTAATTTTGTGGATTTTATCCCTGTGGATGGAGTTATGTGCTGCTTGTACGCTGTATCTATTTTATACTACATGGCGGTACGCTGTATATATTTTATACTACATGGCGGTACGCTGTATATATTTTATACTACATGGCGGTACGCTGTATACATTTTATACTACATGGCAGCATGCTGCATGCATTTTATGTTGCTTTATTTTCACACCAATATTATGGATCTGGTCCTGACACATCTAGTCCCTGTTATATTACATATATGGGGGGGGCATCTCTCTTCAGCCCTGTAAATACATATATACATACAAATATATACACACACATACAAATATATACATGCATATATATAGACATATATAAAGAATGTGTATATATATACATATATACACACACACATATATATACACACATACACATAAATATGCATATATATATATACATAAATATACATATATAGATGATATATGTATGTTTATATACATGTGTGTATATATATATATGTTTATATATTTGTGTATGTATATATATATATATATATCTATATATGTATGTATGTACACATATATATATACATACATACAAACACACATATACAGATACATATATACACACATATATAAATACATACATAATAAATATTTATGTATATATATATATATATGTGTGTGTATATGTATGTGTGTATATATGTATGCATATGAATATATGTATATATATATATGTATGTTTGTATATATAGAGAGATATATGTAGATATATGTGTGTATATATACATACATACATGTACACACATATACATACACATATATATATATAGAACGAGTGAATGACATTTGTGGAGCAGGTTTCCCCTTCAAAATCAAATTCACCCATTCAGTTCATGTCTTCCACCTGTTCAATTGACAAAACTGCACCTAAAACCACCTCAAAGCTGATTGTGATGCAGTTTTAACTGCGATGTGTGACCGCACCCTTAGTAAATGAGCCCCAATTTGTTTTTCCATCTTGAGTTCATCAGTATTAGCCCATACACCTGATGAAGCCAGTCCTACTGGTGAAACATGTCAGGGGGCTAATGTTTGCAAATTTTAATTAGTGTGGCAATGTCATGTGTAGTCAGCACTAACAATCATCCAATCTGATCACTTGAGATAGGGATATTCAGATTTATACTAGATAATCTAAGCCTATAAGGCCCGTTCCACACTTGCGAGTGTGATGCGATGAACTTGCATCACACTCGCAACGCATGCTGCCGGGAATGCACGGCCCGAACGCTGCACCACGGGAGTGAACTCAGCATGTCAGTGTGGAACGGGCCTAACTCGCTGTCTGTAGGGTCAGATGTTAGATGCAGTATCTACAATAATACAGGCTTACTGATATAGCGGCTTCTGCTGGGGCAGCTTAGGTAACACCCGAGCCTAGGGCTTTAGTATACACTACAAACTGCACCACCCTCAAGCTGACGGCGCTGTCTAGGACTGTCTACTCCACCTGACTAACAGTATAACTGTAGCAGTCCATTTACATAGGCTTTGAACCTTCTTTTTTGTCCTATATCCTATGCATTTAATATAGACTGCTTGACACTGCCTATGACTATGTTGTTATCGATGTATATATGTGTATGTGTAATAATATATACATACACACACAAGCAAGTATGCTTGTATATATAGGTGTGGTGTGTGTATGTATACATGTTTGTGTCATATATGTGTTTATGTCATATATGTGTGTTTCCAGTCATAGCAATAGAAATAGAAGTACATGTTGGGGGCGTCGGAAAGGTGAGTACAGAGGTTTTTTTTAATAGGCTGGCTATATACTAGGGGGCATGGGTTGGCAGTCTGTGTACTGGGGGCAGGGCTTCTGGCTATATACTAGGGGGCATGGGCTGGCTAGTTATATACTGGGGTGCATGGGCTTGCTGGCTATAATCTGGGGTCCTGGCCAGGCTAGCTATAAACTAGGGGGCATGGACTGGCTATAAACTAGGGGGCATGGGCTGGCTGGCTATATACTGGGGGGCATGGGCTGGCAGGCTATATACAGGGAGGGCATGGGCTGGGTGGCTATATACAAGGGGGCATGGGAATGCCGGCTATAATCTGGGGGACATAGGTTGGCTAGCTTTATACTAGAGGTCAAGGACTTGCTATATAAAGCGGGGCTATGGGCTGACTCGCTATTTATTAAGGGCATGGGCTGGCTAGCTTTCTACTAGATGGCATGGGCTGCACAATGTGTCTGGGGATGCAGGTGTGGGCACATAGGAAAATGGCAGCCACAATGTGTCTGGGGATGCAGGTGTGGGGACATAGGAAAATGACAGCCACAGTGTGTCTGGGGATGCAGATGTAGGCACAGATGAATACGGCAGCCACAATGTGTCTGGGGATGTAGGTGCAACAACCCTGCCAACGTGTAGGCAAGGGTGTTGTTGCAAATAAGGCCCTCTAGCTGTCAGGGAGCGTTCACAAGTTGCGTTTTCATTGCATTTGAAACGCATTATAACAGCTGAGGTGATTTGCCTAATTACATTAGTGTTAACATTTTCATATACAAAACGCATCCTAAACGCGATGTTAAAGCATGAATTTTGTAACCGTGTGTTAACATTGTGTTAACAAACGTAAACCATAAACAGTAATGTAATTAGGCTAATCGCCTCTTATCAGCTGTTGTAATGCATTTCAAACGCGATGAAATCGCAACCAAAAGGGCGCGTTCACACTTTGCATCTTGCCTGGCTTTTCATTGTGTTTGAAACGCATTGTGATTTGCCTAATTACATTACTGTTTACATTTGTTAAAGCAATGTTAGTGCATGCATTTACAAAACACACAAGTAAACGCATGTGTTAACATCACATTTACGTTGCGTTTGGTAAACGTAAATGTTAACAGTAATGTAACTAGGCAAATCACCTCCTCAGTTGTTGTAATGCGCTTCAAACGCAATGAAAACGCAGGCCAAAACGCAACATATGAACGCTCCCTCAGGATCCATACAGTGAGTCTGATCCACAGCAGTACCCACAGTGCCACACTAAATAGCCGAGTCAATGGTGCACATTTACTTACCTGGTCCAGTCGTGATCCAGAGACGCGTTCTCCGACGAGGATTCGAATCTGCCGGGATTCGCTAAGGTTCGTGCACCCGATATCCACCAGGTGTCGCTGCTGCGCAGAGGTCCGCCGGAGTTCATCTGCTTCGACCCGGTGCATGCAAGTGCTGATCTTGTGATACAAATTCTTTTTTAAATGTCACGGTTTTTCCGAATCCGTCAGGTTGTCCGGCGGCCCTTAGTAAATGAGCCCCAATTTGTTTTTCCATCATGAGTTCATCAGTATTAGCCCATACACCTGATGAAGCCAGTCCTACTGCTGAAACATGTCAGGGGGCTAATGTTTGCAAATTTTAATTAGCAGTGTGGCAATGTCATGTGTAGTCAGCACTAACAATCATCCAATCTGATCACTTGAGATAGGGACATTCAGATTTATACTAGATAATCTAAGCCTATAAGGCCCGTTCCACACTTGCGAGTGTGATGCGATGAACTCGCATCACACTCGCAACGCATGCTGCCGGGAATGCACGGCCTGAACGCTGCACCACGGGAGTGAACTCAGCATGTCAGTGTGGAACGGGCCTAACTCGCTGTCTGTAGGGTCAGATGTTAGATGCAGTATCTACAATAATACAGGCTTACTGATATAGCGGCTTCTGCTGGGGCAGCTTAGGTAACACCCGAGCCCATTCAGCCTAGGGCTTTAGTATACACTACAAACTGCACTACCCTCAAGCTGACAGCGCTGTCTAGGACTGTCTACTCCACCTGACTAACAGTATAACTGTAGCAGTCCATTTACATAGGCTTTGAACCTTCTTTTTTGTCCTATATCCTATGCATTTAATATAGACTGCTTGACACTACCTATGACTATGTTGTTATCGATGTATATATGTGTATGTGTAATAATATATATATACACACACAAGCAAGTATGCTTGTATATATAGGTGTGGTGTGTGTATGTATACATGTTTGTGTCATATATGTGTTTATGTCATATATGTGTGTTTCCAGTCATAGCAATAGAAATAAGAAGTACATGTTGGGGGCGTCGGAAAGGTGAGTACAGAGGTTTTTTTTAATAGGCTGGCTATATACTAGGGGGCATGGGTTGGCAGTCTGTGTACTGGGGGCAGGGCTTCTGGCTATATACTAGGGGGCATGGGCTGGCTAGTTATATACTGGGGTGCATGGGCTTGCTGGCTATAATCTGGGGTCCTTGGCAGGCTAGCTATAAACTAGGGGGCATGGGCTGGCTATAAACTAGGGGGCATGGGCTGGCTGGCTATATACTGGGGGGCATGGGCTGGCTGGCTATATACAGGGAGGGCATGGGCTGGGTGGCTATATACAAGGGGGCATGGGAATGCTGGCTATAATCTGGGGGACAAAGGTTGGCTAGCTTTATACTAGAGGTCAAGGACTTGCTATATAAGGCGGGGCTATGGGCTGACTCTATATATATTAAGGGCATGGGCTGGCTAGCTTTCTACTAGATGGCATGGGCTGGCTGACTTTACACTAGAGGACATGGGCAGGCTAGCTATATACAGGGGGGCATGGGCTGGCTGGCTATATACAGGCGGGCATTGGCTGCCTCTGTACTGGGGGGACATGGGCTGGCTGCCTATATAGTAGGGGGGCCATGGGCTGGCTGGCTATATACAGAGGGGCATGGGCTGGCTGGCTATATACAGGGGGCATGTGCTGGCTGGCTATATACTGTGGGGCATCGGCTGGCTCTATACTAGGGGTCATGGCCTAGCTTCCTATATAGTGGGAGGCATGGGCTGGCTGACTATATAGTAGGAGGGGCATGGAATGGCTGGCTATATATAGTGGGGCTATGGGCTGGCTACCTTTATACTAGAGGGCATGGGCTGACTATATACTAGGGGGCATGTGCTTGCTGGCTATATACTGTGGGGCTATATACTAGGGGGCATGGGCTGGCTAGCTATATACTGGGAGGCATCGGCTGGCTGGCTTTATACTGGAGGGGCATGGACTGGCTGTAATCTGGGGGACAAATGCGGGCAAGGGGGCATGCGCTGGCTGACTATATAGTAGAGGGCATGGGCTGACTATATACCATGGGGCATGGGATGGCTGGCTATATACTGTGGGGCTATATACTATGGGGCATGGGATGGCTAGCTATATACTGGGAGGCATAGGCTGGCTGGGGGGGGGCATGCTCGTTGTCTAGGGGGGGGCATGCTCGTTGTCTGGGGGGACATGCTCGTTGTCTAGGGGGGACACGCTCGTTGTCTAGGGAGTGGAATATGCCCCCCAATTATATGCATAAATATACATTGGTGCCAGTGGGGTTAATCAGTATATATATATATATATGTATATTGCTGCTATACATACATTGGTGTCAGTGGATGCGTTGGAGGTATGAGCAGTGGCGTGGCCAGGGGGGTGTGGTTAGGGGGCGTGGCTAAGGTGTGGCTTCTGTGGGGAAAAAAAATCGCCGTGGCCGCAATTTTTTCCCTCTTTCTCCTCAACAAAAGTTGGGAGATATGCTTACCTTCCATGTTCCCACGTGAAATATCACTCATTCCCCAGTCACATTCAGCCCACCCCGTCCCCTGCATCGAGCATCCTCATCTGACAGGAGCAGTTCTTCATGAAGACATCGGGATAGACTGTGTTTTACTGTGAGAAATCTTTAGTTCCTAGGTTAGTTCTACAGCAAGCTTCCTACTGAATGTTTCTGGCAAAACAGGTCAGGGAACATAGGAAAATGGCAGCCATAATGTGTCTGGGGATGCAGGTATGGGCACAGAGGGAAATAGCAGCCAGAGTGTGTCTGGGGATGCAGGTGTGGGCACAGATGAATATGGCAGCCACAGTGTGTCTAGGGATGCAGGTATGGGCACAGAGGGAAATGGCAGCCAGAGTGTGTCTGGGGATGCAGGTGTGGGCACAGATGAATGTGGCAGCCACAGTGTGTCTGGGGATGCAGGTATGGGCACAGAGGAAAATGGCAGCCACAGTGTGTCTGGGGATGCAGGTGTGGGAACACAGGAAAATGGCAGCCACAGTGTATCTGGGGATGCAGGTATGGACACAGGGGGAAATGGCAGCCGTAGTGTGTCTGGGGATGCAGGTGTGGGAACACAGGAAAATGGCAGCCACAGTGTATCTGGGGATGCAGGTATGGACACAGGGGGAAATGGCAGCCGTAGTGTGTCTGGGGATGCAGGTGTGGGAACACAGGAAAATGGCAGCCACAGTGTATCTGGGGATGCAGGTATGGACACAGGGGGAAATGGCAGCCGTAGTGTGTCTGGGGATGCAGGTGTGGGCGCATAGGAATATGACTGCCACAGTGTGTCTGGGGATGCAGGTGTGGGAACATAGGAAAATGACAGCCACAGTGTGTCTGGGGATGCAGGTGTGGGCACAGATGAATATGGCAGCCACACTGTGTCTGGGGATGCAGGTGTGGGCACAGAGGGAAATGGCAGCCAGAGTGTGTCTGGGGATGCAGGTGTGGGCACATAGGAAAATGGCAGCCACAATGTGTCTGGGGATGCAGGTGTGGGGACATAGGAAAATGACAGCCACAGTGTGTCTGGGGATGCAGGCGGGGGCACAGATGAATACGGCAGCCACAATGTGTCTGGGGATGCAGGTGCAACAACCCTGCCAACGTGTAGGCAAGGGTGTTGTTGCAAATAAGGCCCTCTAGCTGTCAGGGAGCGTTCACAAGTTGCGTTTTCATTGCGTTTGAAACGCATTATAACAGCTGAGGTGATTTGCCTAATTACATTACTGTTAACATTTTCATATACAAAACGCATCGTAAACGTGATGTTAACGCATGAATTTTGTAAACATGTGTTAACATTGTGTTAACAAACGTAAACCATAAACAGTAATGTAATTAGGCTAATCGCCTCTTATCAGCTGTTGTAATGCATTTCAAACGCGATGAAATCGCAACCAAAAGGGCGCGTTCACACGTTGCATCTTGCCTGGCTTTTCATTGTGTTTGAAACGCATTGTGATTTGCCTAATTACATTACTGTTTACATTTGTTAAAGCAATGTTAGTGCATGCATTTACAAAACACACAAGTAAACTCGTGTGTTAACATCACATTTACGTTGCGTTTGGTAAACGTAAATGTTAACAGTAATGTAACTAGGCAAATCACCTCTCCTCAGTTGTTGTAATGCGTTTCAAACGCAATGAAAACGCAGGCCAAAACGCAACATATGAACGCTCCCTCAGGATCCATACAGTGGGGGACATTTACTATGGCGTTTCCGCCAGTTTTGTGGCGCTCTCACCACATGTTCTGCTCTCCGACCTATTTATTAGCTGTCGGGGACAGAAAAAATGCCTTTTTCCGTCTGCTCCGACTCTTCTCCGAAAAGGGGCGTGGCTTTGGCGGAGTGGAAACTCAGACACAATTACTATGTGTCGCAGCCCTTTTTGGGCGGTGTAAACTGACGGAAAGTAGACCAAAAGAAAACTGGTCTAGCAGGGACTGTTGGACACATTTCTGGTGCTCGGGACAGATTTTGTCCCAAGGACAGAAAATAGTCTCGGCGCCAGAAATGTCTCTGCACAGCTCTACAATATTAAATGTGTGTCTTCTTACCGAGAGCAGGTCGGTAACAAAGCCAATGCAGACACCGACACTGTAAGTAAATGTCCCCCAGTGAGTCTGATCAACAGCAGTACCCACAGTGCCACACTAAATAGCCGAGTCAATGGTGCACATTTACTTACCTGGTCCAGTCGCGATCCAGAGACGCATTCTCCGACGAGGATTCGAATCTGCCGGGATTCGCTAAGGTTCGTGCACCCGATATCCACCAGGTGTCGCTGCTGTGCCGAGGTCCGCCGGAGTTCATCTGCTTCGACCCGGTGCATGCAAGTGCTGATCTTGTGATACAAATTCTTTTTTAAATGTCACGGTTTTTCCGAATCCGTCAGGTTGTCCGGCGGCCCTTAGTAAATGAGCCCCAATTTGTTTTTCCATCATGAGTTCATCAGTATTAGCCCATACACCTGATGAAGCCAGTCCTACTGGTGAAACATGTCAGGGGGCTAATGTTTGCAAATTTTAATTAGCAGTGTGGCAATGTCATGTGTAGTCAGCACTAACAATCATCCAATCTGATCACTTGAGATAGGGACATTCCGATTTATACTAGATAATCTAAGCCTATAAGGCCCGTTCCACACTTGCGAGTGTGATGCGATGAACTCGCATCACACTCGCAACGCATAATGCCGGGAATGCACGGCCCGAACGCTGCACCACGGGAGTGAACTCAGCATGTCAGTGTGGAACGGGCCTAACTCGCTGTCTGTAGGGTCAGATGTTAGATGCAGTATCTACAATAATACAGGCTTACTGATATAGCGGCTTCTGCTGGGGCAGCTTAGGTAACACCCGAGCCCATTCAGCCTAGGGCTTTAGTATACACTACAAACTGCACTACCCTCAAGCTGACAGCGCTGTCTAGGACTGTCTACTCCACCTGACTAACAGTATAACTGTAGCAGTCCATTTACATAGGCTTTGAACCTTCTTTTTTGTCCTATATCCTATGCATTTAATATAGACTGCTTGACACTGCCTATGACTATGTTGTTATCGATGTATATATGTGTATGTGTAATAATATATACATACACACACAAGCAAGTATGCTTGTATATATAGGTGTGGTGTGTGTATGTATACATGTTTGTGTCATATATGTGTTTATGTCATATATGTGTGTTTCCAGTCATAGCAATAGAAATAGAAGTACATGTTGGGGGCGTCGGAAAGGTGAGTACAGAGGTTTTTTTTAATAGGCTGGCTATATACTAGGGGGCATGGGTTGGCAGTCTGTGTACTGGGGGCAGGGCTTCTGGCTATATACTAGGGGGCATGGGCTGGCTAGTTATATACTGGGGTGCATGGGCTTGCTGGCTATAATCTGGGGTCCTTGGCAGGCTAGTTATAAACTAGGGGGCATGGGCTGGCTATACACAAGGGGGCATGGGCTGGCTGGCTATATACTGGGGGGCATGGGCTGGCTGGCTATATACAGGGAGGGCATGGGCTGGGTGGCTATATACAAGGGGGCATGGGAATGCCGGCTATAATCTGGGGGACATAGGTTGGCTAGCTTTATACTAGAGGTCAAGGACTTGCTATATAAAGCGGGGCTATGGGCTGACTCGCTATTTATTAAGGGCATGGGCTGGCTAGCTTTCTACTAGATGGCATGGGCTGGCTGACTTTACACTAGAGGACATGGGCAGGCTAGCTATATACAGGGGGGCATGGGCTGGCTGGCTATATACAGGCGGGCATTGGCTGCCTCTGTACTGGGGGGACATGGGCTGGCTGCCTATATAGTAGGGAGGCCATGGGCTGGCTGGCTATATACAGGGGGGCATGGGCTGGCTGGCTATATACAGGAGGGCTTGTGCTGGCTGGCTATATACTGTGGGGCATCGGCTGGCTCTATACTAGGGGTCATGGCCTAGCTTCCTATATAGTGGGAGGCATGGGCTGGCTGACTATATAGTAGGAGGGGCATGGAATGGCTGGCTATATATAGTGGGGCTATGGGCTGGCTACCTTTATACTAGAGGGCATGGGCTGACTATATACTAGGGGGCATGTGCTTGCTGGCTATATACTGTGGGGCTATATACTAGGGGGCATGGGCTGGCTAGCTATATACTGGGAGGCAT
>CM033641.1:191583405-191627396 GCA_019512145.1 Engystomops pustulosus
GGCTGGCTGGCTATATACAGGGGGGCATGGGCTGGCTGGCTATATACAGGGGGGCATGGGCTGGCTGGCTATATACAGGGGGGCATGGGCTGGCTGGCTATATACTGGGGGGCATCGTCTGGCTCCATACTAGGGGTCGTGGCCTAGCTGCCTATATAGTGGGAGGCATGGGATGGCTGACTATATAGTAGGAGGGGCATGGGCTGGCTGGCTATATATAGTGGGGCTATGGGCTGTCTACCTTTATACTAGAGGGCATGGGCTGACTATATACTAGGGGGCATGTTCTTGCTGGCTATGTACTGGGGAGCATGGACTGGCTGTAATCTGGGGGACATGGGCGGGCTAGGCGGCATGTGCTGGCTGACTATATAGTAGAGGGCATGGGCTGACTATATACCAGGGGGCATGGGATGTCTGGCTATATACTGGGAGGCATAGGCTGGCTGGCTTTATACTGGAGGAGCCATATACCAGGGGGCATGGGATGGCTGGCTATATACTGTGGGGCTATATATTAGGGGGCATGGGATGGCTAGCTATATACTGGGAGGCATAGGCTGGCTGGCTTTATACTGGAGGAGCCATATACCAGGGGGCATGGGATGGCTGGCTATATACTGTGGGGCTATATATTAGGGGGCATGGGATGGCTAGCTATATACTGGGAGGCATAGGCTGGCTGGCTTTATACTGGAGGAGCATGGGCCGGCAAGCTATGTATGTATTTTTACTTCAGGGATTTTCTACACATACTTATTTTATACACATTTATACACACATATTTGAATACATGCATGTCTTTGTATATGTGTATATATTACCTAGAAATGGCAAGCACTCCATGATTCAGATACAGGGCCGTAACCATTGACTACGGTGCCTTTATACAGCCAAGGCATGGATGCAATGTAAATGAAGATAGCAGAAAGATGGTAATTTTTTTTTAATAACATTTATTTGGAAAATGTCTTATATTTTTGAAATACATTTATTCATATATGAATGCCCTATTGAGAATACCCCTTTAAGTAAAATAAATCACCTATATCCAGTGGTCCGTTCGTAAATAGGGGCCGTATGTAAGTCGAGTGTTCTTAAGTAGGGGACTGCCTGTATTTATGAATTTGTATTCTCAGGATAGGTTACCTGAGCTGCTCCACCTCCCCCCCCAATCCTATATTACTGGCCATTTTCAAATTATTTGTGAGCAAACCATTTATCAGGAATATTAAAAAAAAATAAAAAATGTTGATTTACACTTGAAGGGGTATTCCCACTTTGGCAAATAGCCACACTCCTCTGGGTAATTTCCCAGCTTCAATAACACCACAATAGTGGCATGGTTGAGGGAGGGCGAGGGACAACCCCTATTGAAAGCCTCTCGGCTAGTAGGTTGGAAGTAAGAGATGCTGCATATTGTAAGTAGACCTCTAAATGGAGACCATCAGGGCCTGATGCCTTATGCTTCAGTGATCTTCTCTTCGGTTATAGGGGCCTCCAGCAATTGAGCAATTGAGGGAAAAAGCCGGGAAATGTAGGCTCATCTAAACACTCAGCGATTTCAGTAGTTGTATGGAAGCTAACCAAGCTAGCAGCCTACCCGACTGATTGCCAACTTCAAAATATGACTATTGCACAAAATATGAGGCTGGTAGCGCTTAACATGGGAAAAGACTACACGTCTCTTATCAGGAGTCCCCAAGCCCCTCACGTTCCATGATATAATATTACACCCTGCCATTGAAATCGGACACTAATACAGAATCCGCAGGATATAGGCCCCAGGACAATATCAGAGCATAGCAGTGGCAACCCTGTTACCTTGTATTTCCCCAACTCCCTCCCACTCGACCATTTACAAAAAAACATTTCCAACAAGGAAAAAATCAAACCAGCTTGGTTGAGCCATATTTTAAAAGTGGCTAAAGAGATAATTATGGGGGAAGACCCCCCATAACAGATAACAGCTGAAATTGCTGTGGGTCAATTCACAAACAAGCTGCGAACATCACTACGCCATAAGAACTCCTGTACCACACAGAATGTCTATAGATTCTATATCTCACCCAGCTGTAATGCCAGAACAGCAAAGAACCAAGTCCCTGGAGAGGAAAAGAGGAGATACTGGTCAAACTGGGACCGATGGACTAACACCTGCAGCGGGAACAAGCCAGCCATCATATGCTTTGAAGGAGAAGAGAAGACTGATCCATCTATTACTTGAAGCTAGCTGGATAAGCCAATGGAGTAAATGATATTGCAGCTTGGAAATATGGAACTGTTAGTATTCTCAATACATGCAAAGTAGTATCCCGATCCTTACAATTCAGCATTCATGCTAGGCCATGGGGGGGCGTAAGGGGGAGGAGCTTTAGCAGGAACCCTATAAGCACGTTCCACCACATGTATTGGGCATTTGGAAGGAGCTCCCTGAGCCAACGCTCTGCAAATTCAGCTGGTCTATGACCTTTGGTCCTCTCAGGGAGGCCCTGAATGCATAGATTATTACGCCGACACCTGTTCTCCAGGTCATCAACCTTTTGGCGCCAGAACTCAACCTTGCACAACAGTTCTCTAAGATTATCAGAAATACGTGTTGTTCTGTCATCCACGTCAGAAATGTGGGCTTCAGCAGGGGATACTCCATCTCTAAGGTTTTACAGGTCTTGACGGAGCAAACCATCAACCCTCACTTCATCAATCTTAGTGATCACAGGTGGTCTTGGTTTCTAGTATCGCTGTCAGAAGCTGTTGTGACACTTCCTTCAGTGTGGGCGCTTCATCCGCAGAGGTCTCAGAAGAGAAGGCTGATTCAGGGGATGCTGCTGCAGAAGATTGAGTTGGGCCCCGTATGAGTGCCATCCAGATTGAAGCCATGAGTCCTTAGAGGGACACATACTACGCCTGGGAGAGTTACCACCCTTTTTCTCAAATTGTACAGAATTTTGTCAAAATCCAGGGCGACACAGGATAAATTGCAAGATGAGGGCAGGGAGATGGGGGGTGCTGCCGCTCACATATATGAATAATTACGAGGCCTTCGGTGCATGGAGATAGTAGATAGCACTCAATCTGTACACCAGCACTACTGACCTGATGTTGGAGTATCAGAGTGCAGTATTCGGCTACCAGCAGAGGAACCAAGCATAGGATGCACACAAGGGGGAGGAATACAGCAGGAATCTGTCCTGATGGATTCGTAACAGATGCCAGGGTATTGGGGAAGTAGCACCGGAGCCCCACACTCTACGGAACTTATCCGGGCATCCTCATTTTTGTAACCTATTCTCTTAGGTATAGTCAGATTACCTAATTTCTTCCATGAGGGAGACAGTAGCAGAGACGATCAGCCACCCAGCGTATAGCAAACAAGCTTATGGGCCAAAAAAACAGGCTTTCTTCAGAAAAATAATCTTCTGAATGCGGCAATCACAAAAATAGTGAAAAGGGGCAGGCACCACTAGTGATGCAAACACACTAACCACTGCAAAGAAAGGCTAACAAGTCAGGGTGTTCTGGGGGGGGCTAAAGCCAAGATGCGGTAGCAGTCTTTGGGAGATGAAGAGAAAAAAAAGGTTTACCCAATGTACATTCCTTCATTTGGTTTGTTTTATATACATAGTTTATAATCGGACCAGTCATCTTCGTGGGTACTACCCAATAGGCATTAAGGTCGGCGAAGAAGGAGGAACTGATTTATTCACGATGCCGAAGCCAAAAAAATACATCCTCCAGAATACGGCCATATAATCGCAAGTCCAATTAGATGATGAAATCTGCCGGGTCCGATCAAACATCGGTGACATATAGAGTTGGCAATCTAGCAACAGAAACAACCTTGACTGGAAGTATATAGCATTGATGGTGATAAACAATGAATTAACCTATCATTGTTGAGACTCCTGAGGCCATCCCCAGTCTCATATGATAATGAAGGAATGAGAAGGCACTACAATGGGCTTGACTGGCAGAGACAGGGCCTTCTTCCAAAGCTCAGAAAAGGTTGTGGGTATAGATAACGGACACCAGACCTCTAGGAAACATGAGAGACACAGAGACACCAATAATGGAAATGAGGAGAAGCCATATTGGGCTGGAAGGGGAACGGAGCAAAAAAGCTTGGCCTGACAGCTGCAAACCACTATAGACTTTCGCAGTCAGGAGGCATCAAAAGAGGATATAATTTGCCTCACAGAGAGAGGCTCTCCATCTCCAAGAAGTGAGACATGTCACCAGGCCCCTTGCAGTCCGGTAATAACCATCTTGCAAATCTTTCAAAATTGAAAGCAACCCTGGGTTGGAACAAATGGGAACATGGACAAGGGTTCTAGTGGCCGACTGAATTCTTAAAAATGAAGACTCAAACCTACCGGGCCAGCCTATGCAAGAGGGAGAAGAGGCTTTAGGCTTAAAAATCAACAGCCTCCAACGACGGACCCACAGCGTGTAGCGTTAGGCAGAGGAAACAGGGCAGGGGTGGCATTCAGCATGTCCTGGCATCTGTCTAGGTGACACCCAACTACAAAGATATAAAGCTGAATGCCTGCCAGGTAATACAAAAAGGGGTCCGGACAGAAGCAGGAGCGAGGAGGTACCCTGCCTGTACCTTAGGCAACGCAAGAGTGGAAGACGAAGCTTAATAACGTCCACTCCCCCAGAGTCCAGCTGAGTTGAAAAAATCATCCGGGAACTAGGGATATCTGCTGTAGAGTGTAAACAGTTTGAGGCAGTGCAATCATGCTGAGGAAATTTATGCCCCCGGCTACAGACACAGGCAGGAGCTTCCAAGTATTTACCTTATCTTGAGATAAGTCAGCAAAGGGGCATATAAGAGAAAAGGCGTAGGAGCTGTCCCATCTACAATAATTTACCCCAGGATTGAAACTTACACTATTGAAGCCCGCAGCAGGACTCAGGGCCCCTCCCAATCATAGTCCTTCCTAATAGTGGCATCCAGGAAAGGACTGATATCCCGTTAATGAGCAGGGCCCAGAGAAGCGCAAAAACCTATTTATATGAGATGGCCTAGAAAGGGTGGCAGCGAGGAATAAGCCAGTACAAACGCTACGTTCACATCGCCATAAGGCTAATTCTGTTTCCCAAACGACCCACTCACACTCCCTGATGAAGAGCAAGAGTATCAATGCAATACAGGATGAACCAGGGGCTCCATCGCAATTGCAAACAGAGCGGTTTGAAATGTGACACCCAGCTTGGGCCTCTATGGGGAAAAAAAACAATGAGGAGTGAAAGAAAACCATTCACCAGCACCTTGGCAGTAGGAGGAACTGTACAGGATAGACACCCAACCTTGAGAAAACCTAGGCCGAACCTGAATCATTCCAGTAATGCCAAAACGGTATGGCCATCCTACTGAATCGAATGCCTTGGCGTTGTTGTTCTAGCACGCCAAAGCCTAAACTTGTTGTTCCCGACCCACCCACCGGAGTATTATTAAAGAGTGAGGAGTAGTCTATATGAGCCCACAATCACTCTGGAGTATTTCCCCCTTCAATCACACCACGGAATAGTGCAGATGGTTGAGGGGGAGGGACAACCCTATTGAAAGCCTTCGGTAGTAGGTTGGAGTAAGATAGAGATGCGCATATTAAAGTAGACCTCTAAATGGAGCACCATCAGGGCTGATGCATTGCTTCAGTGATCTTCTCTTCGGTTATAGGGGCCTCCAGCAATTGAGCAATTGAGGGAAAAAAGCCGGAAATGTAGGCTCATCTAAAACATCAGCGATTTCAGTAGTGTATGGAAGCTAACCAAGCTAGCAGCCTACCCGGACTGATTGCCAACTTCCAAAATATGACTATTGCACAAAATATGAGCTGGTAGCGCTTAAAATGGGAAAGACTACACGTTCTTATCAGGAGTCCCCAAGCCCCTCCGTTCCATGATATAATTTACACTGCCATTGAAATCGGACACTTAATACAGAATCCAGGAATATAGGCCCCAGGACAATATCAGAGCATAGCAGTGGCAACCCTGTTACCTTGTATTTCCCCAACTCCCTCCACCGACCATTTACAAAAAACATTTCCAACAAGGAAAAAAATCAAACCAGCTTGGTTGAGCCATATTTTAAGTGGCTAAGAGATAATTATGGGGGAAAAGAACCCACATAACAGCTGAAATTGCTGGGGTCAATTCACAAACAAGCTGCGAACATCACATGCAATACTCCCTGTAAACCACACAAATGTCATGTAGATTATATCTCACCCAGCCTGTAATGTCCCAGAACAGCAAAGAACCAAGTCCCTGGAAGAGAAAAGAGGAATACTGGGCAACTGGACCGTGGATAACACCGGGCAGGCGGAACAAGCCAGCCATCATTGCTCTGAGGAGAAGAGAAGACTGATCCATCTATTACTTGAAGCCTAGCTGGATAAGCCATGGAGTAAATGATATTGCAGCTTGGAAATATTGGAGACTGTAGTATTCTCAAATACTGCAAAGTAGTATCCCGATCCTTACAATTCAGCATTAATGCTAGGCCATGGGGGGGGGGCGTAAGGGGGAGGAGCTTTAGCAGGAACCCTATAGCAAGTTCCACCACATGTATGGGCATTGGAAGGAGCCCCTGAGCAACGCTCTGCAAATCAGCTGTCTATGACCTTTGGTCCTCTCAGGGAGGCCCGAATGCATAGATTATACGCCGACACTGTTCTCCAGTCATCACCTTTTGGCGCCCAGAACTCAACCTTGCCAACAGTTCTCGAAGATTATCAGAAATACGTGTGTTCTGTTCACCACGTCAGAAAATGTGGGTTTCAGGAGGGGGATACTCCATCTCTAGATTTTGACAGGTCTTGACAGAGCAAACATCAACCCTACTACTCATCAATCTTAGTGATACAGGTGTCTTGGTTTCTAGTATCGCTGGTCAGAAGCTGTTGTGACACTTCCTCAGTGTGGGGCTTCATCCACAGAGGTCTCAGAAGGAAGGCTGATGCAGGGGATGCTGCTGCAGAAGATTGAGTGGGCCCCAGTATGAGTGCCATCAATTGAAGCCATGAAGTCACTTAGGAGGGAGCACATTACTACGCACTGGAGAGTTACCACCCTTTTCTCATAATTGTACAGAATTTTTGTCAAAATCCAGGCGACACAGGATAAATGCAGAGTGAGGGCAGGGAGATGGGGGGTGTGCTGCGCACATTATATGAACTTAACGAGGCCTTGGTGCGTGGAGGATAGTAGATAGCAATCAATCGTACACCAGCACTACTGACCTGATTTGGAGTATCAGAGTGCGGTTCGGCTACCAGAAGAGAACCAAGCATAGGATGCACACAAGGGGCAGGAATACAGCAGGAATCTGTCCTGATGGATTCGTAACAGATGCCAGGAGGGTACCCCTATGCCTGAAAGTCCAGTCTAGAGGAGAAGCTTCTAAACTGATGGTATAGCAGAGTCCGTGAACAGTAGTTTTGGTATCCATAGGACCATGCGAGTCCCCTGGGATTGGTGGGGGTGGTCTCTGGGGTGTCTGGCCCTCTTTAAGGTTAGGATGACCGAGGATTATCTGCAGAGGCAGAGGAGCTCACACAGGGTGCGTCCAGCTTGTTCCGCAGTTGGCCACACCCCCCGCCACTGCCATGTTTCACTGTTGAGATTGTATTTGGCAAGGTGATGAACAGTTCCTGGTTTTCTCCACACATACCGCTTTGAATTAACAAAAAAAAGTTCAATTTTTGTCTCATGAGACCAGAGAATCTTATTTCTCATAGTCTGGGAGGCCTACATATTTTGCAAACTATAAGCGGACTTCCGTTGGCACACCAAAGCTTCAATCTCCCTCCCTTCTGGACGTCATTCTTCATAAAGGCTTCCATCAAAGGCTCATCTTCTTCAATTTCAACTTATGGCCTGGAGGCTGAGTGGAGCTACCTCCTTGATGCTGGATTGTCTGAATCTGTAATTAAGACTCTGTTATCCTCAAGAAAACCAGCAACTATAACAGAGTTTGGAAGATTTTCAAGGATTGGTGTTGCTCCTCTGGTGTAGTGTTTAATTCACTTCCTTCCATTCTTTAGTTTCTGCAAGAATGTTTTAACAAGGAATTAAAGTATAACACTTTAAAAGTACACTTTACAGCCATCAATGAAGTTAGAAGCCAAGTTCTCTAACAATCATTTGATTGCTCACTTGCTCATTCCTGGAACTGTCTTTAGTTCTTCAGACTCTCAAGAGGTCACCATTTGAACCTATGCAGCAGTCTTTATTTAAATGGATCTCCTTTAAGACCTTATTCCTAGTAGCTATGAATTCAGCCAAATTGATCATAGACCTAAAAACTCTTTCTTTCAAGGATCCTTACTTACCTATTCTCCCTGATTTCATTAGCTTTCGTACTCAACCAGGTAGCATACCCAAAGACTCATCTTCATAAAATATTCATTAATAGATCTCTCTTCCAGCCTTCTTTCCGGATCTGGTGGATGATCATCAAAGATCTCTTCATACCTTGTCAGAAGGGCAGTAATCAACTACTTGGGAGCAACCACCTCTTTCAGAAAATCATTCACTTTTTGTCCAGTTCCATGGTGCTTCCAAAAGGAATACTACTGGCCAGGTGGATTAAAGATATCATCTGAAAATGTTATTCCTTGGCTGGTCAAGATAGCCCTAATCGAGTCACGGCCCATTATACTCGTTCTAACTCGGTTTCATGGGCAGAGTTTGGTCAAGTGTCACTTCAGCAAATTTGCAGAGCAGCAACATGATCTTCGCCTTCAACCTTCAACCACTATAGGTTGGACATCCAGGTTTCAGAGGGTTCAGCTTTCACCAAAGCAGTGCCACACAAAGCAACTAAAGGAGGAACTATGCTCCAAATATGGGGTGGCCTGCTGGCAAGCATTTTTTGATTGTCAGAAGAAGGAAAGTAAATAGGCAGGTTAGGCTGTTATCTGTGGCCTCCATCCTTCTTAAATTAACTTTTAAAATATGCTAATTAGCTAGAAGGGCTTTGGTATTGCCCCCAGAGCCCCTCTGTGTTACAGCTTCACATGCTGTTATATTGTGATGGAGCAATATCCCCTTCAGCTGTGTGCTGAATGTGCACGTGTGTGTGCACAAGTGTGTGCGTGTGCATGTAGATGAAGAACTGGGAAGGGGAGACAGATGAACAGCCTGTGAAGCCTAAACCATGGAGGGTTTTGGTAATCCCCACCAAGAACCCTTGTGGCTTGTTGGTGTCATTTTTAAAGTTAATTTTAGAAGAAAAGAGTAACACGGATAACAAATCTAATAATTACCATAGTCATACTGTTTGAATATGAGGGTCAATTTTTGATGGTAGATTTAAAGAAAATCTAACATCAAAAATAAACATGGGACCCTTACCCATAAATCCAGCCACCACTTGTGCGGAACAAACTCACCTGTCTAATATAAAAGAGATTTGTAATTTGTACCTCTCTACAACACAATTTTTTTTTTCTGATAATTGTCGCGGTTGCAGAGGGTGCGACCGGGCCCTTTGGGGGCCTGGTCTTAGCCATATGGACTTGCAGTGCTAGGAAATGGGGGCTCGATCCCGGGCCCCCTCACCTCAGCGCTGAGACCCGGCATTGCAGTACTCGGTGTGGCCATAACAGGCTGCATGGAGTACTAGATGAATGTAGCGGCGGAGCCTTTAATATTATATTAAATGCAACTGTACTGCTAGGCACTGTTACTTCTGATCAGGGGCGCTCCCGGGCCTTGACTGTGATGCAAATTATCCACCAGAGAGAGAAGGAAGTGCGTGTATGCTGTATGAGTGTGTACATACTATATGTATGTGTGTACGATGTGTATTTACTGTATGAGGTATGGTGTGTGTATACTATATGTATGTGTGTATATGCCTGTGTATATGATTTATGGTGGGTATATACTATACTATATATACTATATGTATGTGTGTATGATGTGTATATAATGTATGTATGTCTGTATATACTATACAGTATATACTATATGTATGTATGTCTGTATATGCTGTATACTGTTTATACTATATGTATGTGTGTATGATATGTATATACTGTATGTATGTCTGTAGGCTGTGTATGTAATGTATGGTGTGTATATGATGCATGGTGTGTATATATATATTTGTGTGCATGTGCTATATGTATGTGTATGCAATATATGGTATATGGTGTATATGGTGTGTGTGTGTGCATGTAGATGAAGAACTGGGAAGGGGAGTATATATATATATATATATAGGGTTTTTCGTCTAAGTATATTATGTATACATACTATATGGGGAGTGCAAGAATTTGCTATTAAAATTGCGAATATGCCACATACGCCGGAGTTCACCTTCTTCTTCCTGGTGCATGTGAGTGCAGGTTTTGCAATACAATTTGAATTGTTAAGTCCGCATGTAGTCCGTATCCGTCCGATCATCCGACGGTCCGCTCCCCGATTTGTGTCGTGTGTAAGCCGGCGCGATTGCAACCCAAAATAATTGTGTGCGACACAATCCCCGTTGCGATGCCCGAACAGTCGGGAAACCCGACGAAAATGAGGCCGTGGTACCCTTAGTAAATTAGCCCCATTGTGTTTATATGATGTGTATATACTGTACTTGCATATAAATGTATTGATGTGTACACTCACCGGCCACTTTATTAGGTACACCTGTCCAACTGCTCGTTAACACTTAAGAGACAGATGAACAGCCTGTGATGCCTAAAGCATGGAGGGTTTTGGTAATTGTTGGTGTCATTTTTAAAGTTAATTTTAGAAGAAAGGAGTAACACGGATAACAAATCTAATAATTACCATAGTCATACTCGATCCCGGGCCCCCTCACCTCAGCGCTGAGATCCGCCATTGCAGTACTCAATGTGTCCATAACAGGCTGCATGGAGTACTAGATGAATAGAGTGGCGGAGCCTTTAATATTATATAAAATGCAACGGTACCACTAGGCACCGTTACTTCTGATCAGGGGCGCTCCCGGGCCTTGACTGTGATGCAAATTATCCACCAGAGAGAGAAGGAAGTGCGTGTATGCTGTATGAGTGTGTACATACTATATGTATGTGTGTACGATGTGTATATACTGTATGTATGTCTGTATATGTGTGTGTATATGATGTATGGTGTGTGTATACTATATGTATGTGTGTATCTGCCTGTGTATATGATTTATGGTGGGTATATACTATACTATATATACTATATGTACTATATGTATGTGTGTATGATGTGTATATACTGTATGTATGTCTGTATATGCGTGTGTATATACTATATATACTGTAAATACTATATGTATGTTTGTATGATGTGTATATACTGTATGTATGTCTGTATATACCTGTGTATATGCTGTATACTGTTTATACTATATGTATGTGTGTATGATATGTATATACTGTATGTATGTCTGTAGGCTGTGTATGTAATGTATGGTGTGTATATGATGCATGGTGTGTATATACATATTTTCTTCTACTGATAACAGAAGTCAACATATTACCTTCTAGTTGACAACCCCTTGCATTCTATATGTTCATGGTTCTTTATGCGGTCATTTCATAATACGACTGATTTGGCAGGCTCTATGCAGCGTAATCTGTGTGTGCTATTTAAATAAAGGAATAATCATTATCTGTGAATACGGTTTTACTTCCTTGGGATGTCTTTTAAGGTGCATATGTTTCACGATTAATTTTTCCCTGTATGATATGTATGCCACCTATATTTCAATAAAAGCTTTCAAATGTTAAAACAAAAATACCATCATATTGGAATGCCCTAGTCATCTCAATATATGATATGAATAGTCTTGGGCAAAAGAGGCAAAAGTTTTTTACAGAGGTTTTTTATTTTTATTTCTAAATATTTATTAATATATTGTGTGTGTGTTTTACTTTATCTGTCCCTCATAAAGTCATAGCACACACCAGGGCATTGAAAGGAAGCTGCGCCATTCAGAGCAGATTTGCTTTGTCACATTTTAAAGGCTATTCAATCTTTATTTTTTTTTGGCAATTTGGTCATATAAAGGCTTATTTTCTGTGACATGAGATGCACTTTACAAATACTTCATTTTGGTGGGTCTTTAGCTCTAAACTCTGATCGTTTGTTCACACTCTTCTTCACCTTACACAGTGTAATACAGATGTATCAAACTGTGTTATGTAATACAGTGAGCATGCTGCACATGCTCAGTGTGTTACAGCCGGGTCCTGCCGGGGTCAGCCATCTGAACCACGGACCACACCACTCGCAAACGTCGGGGGGTTTAGTGTATGCGGCACATTGCGGCAAGTCTCCAATTCACTGAACTTTCCAGAAAATATTGAAATTTCCATCTTGGGCATCCATTGCACATCATAGTTGGAAACCACCTGTATGTTCAAAAAGCTAATTTCACCACTTGTATTACTCTAGACGTTGAAAAATTAGGGTCACTTTTTGGGTTCTCCTCCGTTTTATACCACTAGGGCTCTCCAAATGCATGTAAAAGATTTCTGTCAAATTTGGCTTCTAAAAGGCAAACATTCCTCTTTCCCTCTACTGTACCATACAACATTTTATATGCACATGTGGGGTACTTCTACACTCCAGAGAAATAGTTTTACACATTTTTTGAGGTTATTACATTTTTCTTTTTTAGGGCATAACTGAATCAAACTCCTGTAGGGGCAAATGCACATATTACACCTTTGCGTCATTAGAATAAATGGCTTCTCAGTATGCATTCATATTTTGGTCCATTCTTCTCCGCAGCATAGCTCTAGCTCAGTCACATTGGTCACTATTGTGCACTGAAACTTAAGCCCCCGCTCAAAGGCCTGATCAGAAGTGATCAGACCTTGGAATCCTGCCTCTCTTCCACTCCGGTCATAAGATTAGAACTGGAGCTACACTTGTGTAGAGGAGAATGGTATAATGTATCCCCATGAGCTATAAGTGGGCATAACTGAGTGGCATAGGTTGATCAATGCCACACAGTTGTACTCTACCATTTATAAATTCAGTTATCAATAAAGGTTATGTTTTAGTAAATACACTCACAACTTTCCCTGTTGTTTTCTCCCTCCATCTTGTCCCTTGCTCTGTATATCATTTAAGATTAAAGAACAACAACACCGGGATTGCAATGAAGAGGAGTACGTGTATCCATTTTTTTACTTTTTATAACTGGTAGATTTCCTTTAAAGAGAACCCGTCATGCAAAATAACTCCTCTTAACTAAATATATTTTCATAAACTGCCATTAGAGAGCATTGCCTCTATCACTTCATTGTCCCTCTACATGCTTGTAAACCCAAGCAATGAGGTCCTAAAGCTGTATGCAAATGACCTGTGAAATGTCCAATGAGTCATTAGCATATTCAAGCTGTCCAGCTTATTCATGAGTGGGGGGCACAGCCACACCCCCCAGTGCTTGACTGACAGCCTGTGTAATGATGTGAGGCTGTATAATAATGTGATGGCTGCTACATGTGCTTGCTGGTGGCCATGACCCCTGCAGCCTGTGTGTGTGTATGTAGGAGAGATAAAACAGCTCCAGGATGCAGCCATGTTAAAGCAGAACATGGCAGGTACTTGTGTAGCTGATGTCTGTGTATCACACATATGTATTAGGAGGATGGAACATGCCGGCATTTGCACTATGTTTTATTATACATTACACACAGACATGAGCAGGGGGAGGAGAGGAGAGGGGAGGGGGAACAGGGGTGACATCACTGCCTCTGACCATGTGACCATAAAGAAATTATGATTTTACAATAATTAATGTATGAAATGACTAGATAAAGGCTGTGATGGGATCCTTGTGAGCTGCTCCAACATGGTAGTAGTGACAGGACTAGTGGCAGAGACCTGAAGACAGGTGTCCTTCAAAGCTTCAAGTCTGTTGGGGTAGATGTTTTTCCAGCTTTGTACATTTACACACGGAAATTTTGGTCCATTCTTCTCTGCAGCATAGCCCTAGCTCAGTCACATTGGTCAGAAAACAACTGTGAACAGCAATTTTCATTCCAAGCCACAGATTCTCAATGTGATTTAGGACTGTAGCATTTAATACATGAATACACTTTGATGTACACCATTCTAGTATAGCTTTGGCTGTAAGGTCCATGCAACACATTTCTATCGGACTTTGCATGTGAAATCTGGCACACGGCCTGACTGAGCACCGGAACGCCCCCTTCAGTGCAGAAATTTGTGCCGCATGAAGAATAGTACAGCCGGGGCACTTCTTAAATATCTGTGCAAGCAGTGTGCACTGAAAAGAACGTGCAATGTATGACAGAAAACTGCCGCAAGGACCTTGATAAATGTGGGCCAATGTGCTGAAGGCACGGTGTCCATGCATAAAGCACATCTATGGCGACAATGAGCTACCTGCCGTCTTTGCGGCCAGCTCACAGCATTCACCCTTATACTTGTCATGTGTGACTGAGTCTCTTGGCTGCTTCTCAAATTCTTGCTCTCAATCCCCAAGCTGTCAGTTTGTGTCATACTCCATTTATGGATGATAAGTTGAAAATCGCTCTGGGAGATGTTCAGAGCTAGGACTATTTTCATTTAAAAAAAAAAAAAAAATCTCAAAGGCCTGCACAAAACTGCTGTATTTTTAGCAGTTTCACACCCAGTGTAATCATTCAACTGCAGCATCTGTGCTTCTTTTTAGCAGGGAAGACCCCGTTCCAGCGGAAAAGGAAAGAAAAAAAGGATTGTGCTCCAAGCATTGGTTTTGAGCTTTTTATGTATGTTTATATACCATTTTTCCAGTTTTTATTGCCTTCACTTTAGATAAAAAAACAAAAATACTAAATTTGATCTGTTGGTACAGCAATACTGAATTTATATTTTTGTTATGTTTAAATACTGTAAAAAAAATATCACCATATTCTTGTGCATCATATGGTTTTTCTTATTTTCTGCAGGTCAGATTTTTTTCAATTGAAAATATTTTAGGGAACGTAATAGAATTTGCAAATTGTCAGCACTCGCCATCATAGTAACATATTGGAAGAGAGTGTTAGTTGTTGATGACTGAAGTTGTCCCTGTGGTGGTAGAATCCTGATATGTGAAAGTAATGCTGGTAAACACACACAGCCGTTTTGACATTCCTGTGGATTACATTGTACACTAGGGAACCTCAGTTCTGGTAATCGCTGTCCATCTGATGACTGGGTACTTTTATAGGACACCCCTATAAATACACTCACCTGCATAAAGCCTTAAGAACTGTTTTTTTTAACTTTTTTTAAACTATTTTTAGGGGAAACATAAGTCTAAGGGAGAAGACTACTCAGGTCACATACTGTACTCACCGGGACAGAAGTGACAGCTTCTGCTCCAGCATCAGCTCCAGTTTCTGGGCTTGCTTGGACAGCCAGTGGTCAGCGCCATGCAGCTGGTAGCATTCCTCTAGCACAGTCCTGAAGTCTGCCACAAAGTCCCCAATGGCGCGATACTGGCCCGAGGAAAACTTCTCCTCCATTTGCAGTAAGGAGATGGTTGGCGCAGGAGCTCTGCCGCCTGGTGTGTGTGCCCCGGACACCCCTCCTTTCCCATCTTGCCCCGTGGTGTAAGGCTCGGGAACATCTTCATTACAAACCACCTCAGACCCCTTTTCACATGTCACATCCCCAGCAGCTGTCACACTACTGGACACCTGCTCCTGTGACACAGGCGCCGTCCCCTCGTTCAGCGGTGACACACCGGCACACGGCACCTCCGCCATACCAGAGACCCTGACACGTCTGTCTCTGCCCGGCGCTCATTCATCCCTCCCGTGATCGGGAGCCGGTACAGCGCAGCCAAGCACAGGCACAGTGGTTTACGGTGTACCGGAAGCACTGAGGTGAGCAGCGAAACACTTCCCTGCTGCCTCTGTCCCGCCCACCTCAGTATATTAGCAGCTGGTTGGGAAAGTGTGTGCGCCTGCAGCCAATCACAGGCTGCTATAACGTGCACCGAATCCCACACGAGAGGAGGGTGCTGATTGGCTTGAAATACAACTGCGGCGCGGTGGTAATTTCTGTGGAGGGACATTGATTGGAATGTGACCTACCTGTTACTTTAGCCACTAAATACTATACTCCGTAGGGACCTGGTCCCTATTAGTGATAGGAAGTTCTACATTAGCCGGCTATTTCCTATCACCGGTAAGGACTTTTTTTGCCCCCTCCCGAGTGGTCAGGTCCTGCACACACAAAGGGGCTCATTTACTAAGGGACCGTCGGGTTTCGCGATTATTTCCATTTTGCGCCGAATTCCCCCTGGATTTTGGCACATGCGATCTGATTTTGGCGCATCAGCACCGGCTTGTAGGCGACACAAATCGGGGGGGCGGACCATTGGACAACCCGACGGAATCGGACAACGATCAGGATATAAGATTTAGAATTGTGTCGCAAGACAAGCACTTACAAACACCAGGAAGAAGCAGGTGAACGCCGGCGGACCTCGGCGCGAAGCGACGGATGCAGGAACTCGGATGCACAAGCTTAGTGAATCGCGGCAGACCCGGATCCTCATCGGACAACGCACCGCGAGATCGAGACAGGACCAGTTAAGTAAATCTGCCCCATAGTATTTAGCTAGTTCATCCTCCAAAAGGACCAGGTCCTTACTGATGGTAGTTAGATGGTGACGGTAACTTATGGCTCAGGTGGAGTTGGCTATTAGCAATTATCCAGTTGTTGGATTCAACTGGTTTGCCGAGTCGGGTGAGGCAGCTCGGAATTCCAGCTCTCACCCATTACTCACTGCAGAAGCTCCCGTGTTCTGTTGCTCTCCTGACATCACATGGTCTGACACATCATGCAGCTCGGGTGATGGCTGTTACATCACCTTATGATAGATCCGCCTGTGCCGGGTTAAAGTAGACCTAACGCAGTCGGACTTGTGATGTCATCATGTGCCCTCGCTCCGAAGCTCCAGAATCAATGCACTAGAATAGGAACAAAGGTAAGTAGCAGCAGAGCTGCAGCAGAGTCCTGGATGATGAACCTTTGCTTTGGACCTGGTCACCTGACAGACACCTCTTCTTCCTGCTGTCTTCCTCAGTTAGACTTTGAACTAAGACCTGTCATTTTCAACCCACAAGGGATTTTATAACCTCCCCTTGGGAGTTGGCAGCTCCCTTATCCAACCAGCTTGCTTTTCTCGTTATAATGAGACAGAGCATTCTACTGGTTAACAGTTCTTCATAGGCAGAGACTTACAGCCGCATTTCAATGATTCCACACTGGAGGCCCTCAGTTAGTTGATCATGTTCAAGGGTTAAAACACAGCCTCCAGATGGTCCAAGCATGCTGCACACCTGGAAGGGCAGAATAAAGTAAAGTGCACTTTGGTAAAGTGCTTATGCTACGATGGTACTATATACCTTGTGTTGTAGAAGACAAGCCACCCACGGTCCTGGTTACTAAGGCCGTTGTTGGTATGTTTAAGTACATTAGATAGGTGGCTTATTATCAAGGAGGAGTCTTTTTCCTGTAGTAAGTAATGACTATAGGATATATTAGAGTGCTCAATTACGCTAGAGTCTGGCTTGTGAAACAAATAGTGAAGGGTCCAGGACAGTCTCTGGCTCCATGGCAATAATAGGAAATATGGGTTCAGGCGAACTGGGAGAAATCACTTAATGCATATTTACAATGGACACGGTGGGGCACACTTACTAAGGGTCCGAACGCCGCACTTTGGTAGGGTTTCCTGAATATTACCGTTTTGCGCCTAATTGCCCCGTGTTTTTGGAGCACACGATCGGATTGTGGCGCATCGGCGCTGGCTTGCATGCCATGGGACACCCAGAAGCTGTATCTGGAACAGTGGGAAGGTCATCTGCAGCAGTAGGCATCTCAACAAGGAAGGCAGGCATTTCTCTGACTGACCTTCAGTAGCTGGGGGCACTGTAGAGCGCATGAAGATGACCGCAGGAGCTTTAGATTCTTCTCCATTGTTGACAGATGGAAGAGTGTTATTCCCGGGCTGGCCTGAAGCTGTTGGGGGCGTTGTTGAGCTTGTAGTGACCTCTGTAGCTGGCAGGGTGTTCTCACCAAACCATGCAGGCTTCTTAGCAGGAGAGTCCCTTTGGTAGTCAGCCAAGGGAGAATTAGGTCCTCTGTGGGGAGGCCGAACCGTACCCCAGGGCTAAGGGAGACATGGTAACAGACACTGTGATTAGGGCCATTGTACTTACATCATACATAGTTGGTCCTCTGGAGGTTCAGAATCGGAGAAGGCATCCGCTGTGGAGAATCCGCCATTTTTAAACTTACTGTAATCCATAGCAGCAGATGGAGGTGCCCAATGCTTCTGGACAAGCCATGAGACACTGTTTCTCACACCATCTGTTCCCCTTCTTTGGCTCACCAGAAGACAGGATGTGGAGGAATCCAAGTAGATCAATTAACCTTTTCCTTTTGCTGGATGGTTGCAGCGCTGGTGTTCTTCCCTGAGGTACTTTGCGCCAGGAGTGCAGGGCTTGAGTCCTTCCCGCCAGGAGTTGTGGCAAACTTGTATTTTTTCCTACACAAAAGTCCTGGTGCAGGATTTACGCCACTCTTGCAGGGGTGGTGCTTAGCGCATGCAGACTGGGTTTCCCACCAGTGAATTCTGGCGGGTTGGAATTTCTTGCTGCATAGCATAGTCTCTGTGAGAATCCATGCCTCCAGTGTTAGAACAGCGCTCCAACAGCACGGCACAGTAAAGCGGAAACAACTCTTCACTGGGGTCAACCCTGTAGGTTCTGAAGCAGTGCTAGAGGCAGCCAGCTTGCTTTCAGAAAGCTTGGTTTCACTGTTCCTCCTTATTTCCTCTACCTGCTACTTCAAAAAAGTTACCTGCACCAACCATTAATAATCCAAAAGTATAATCCCAATTAAAAAGAACCCCATACATAAAATGAAAATAATTATTCTTTGTGACTAAGTAATGTGTGTAAAAGGCAGGGTCACTCTATTTGTAGACATGGTGGAAGGTATATGGGGGACATGTGGTAAATGCCCTTAATTATTTCTTTTGTATCACTTTTGTATATGGATATACTGTATAAGCCTGTACTCATGATTCATTTTGCATCACAATGATGTTTTGGTAATTCTTAATGCACTATATTTGCATTTTAAATAGGCATCTTATTTTGTATTTTAATATGCACAGTATTATGTATGGGCTATATTTTGCTGCAAGTATTTTAGGTATAATTTCTTATTGAGTACTCAACTTTATACTTTAGTTTATACTAGTTAATACTTACATAGTCATCAAAAATATTTCCCAAAAAAATGCCCTATAATAAGCTTTGTGATATAACACTATTGAATGCGGTAATGCTTCTGTATAGGTTCCTTTTAGCGTGGAATACATTCTTTCTTTTTGTAGGTTTTACTCATTGTTTGCAAGGAAACTCCCATATGCAGCTGCGACACAATACTGGAGCAAACACTTCATAAATTCATGTGGAAGCAGTTTGCTCTTGTATTTATAGACCCAATCTGACTGAAAACAGGTGCAAATTCAATAATAAATGTGGATCAATATTGTGAAATCTTGTATTAAAGAAACATGATAATTTTGTGGCAATAACATGGCAACTTCTCAGATTGGTCCTATTTCTCTTTAACATTAGGTCTTTTTGGATACAGGGGCAGGGGTGTACCAAGCCTGTCTGCTGCCTGAGGCGAGCCATAGAGAGACGCCCCCCCCCCCCGCCATTTATGTAATATATAAGAGAGTGTCAGGACCAGATCCATCATATTGGTTTGGTGTGAAAATAAATCAATGCTAAATACATACAGAGTACCGCCATGTAGTATAAAATGCATACAGCGTACCACTATGTAATACAAGATAGATACAGTGTACAGCCATGTAGTATAAAATTCATAGAATACCGTCATTTAGCAGAAAACATACAGCCAGGGCCCCCATTGAATGTAGTCCAGACAGGGAACAGTAGTATACCCCCCAAGCCAGCAATGACCCTGCATGAGATGACAGCTCCAAAGGCAAGCAATGACTGTTACTAGATATATCACACACCACATCACAAATTTCTACACACACACACACAAGATCTAATATATAGAGTATATATATAGAGAATAACATATATATATATATATATATATATATATATAACCTATTTAATGTTAGACCTGTATATAACAGTATAACGCAGTACAACTATATCACAACCTGACATGGTATACATGAATATACACATTACATGGCACCTATATATACACACCTAACAGTTACACAAACTATATACACACATATATAATACATGACACTATATATACAGTAATTACAAGTCATACACATGTACACCTATATATACAGCTAGTAAAGTCATACCTCGAGTATACAACACGCATTACCACCTATATATAGATATATATATATATATATATATATAGAGCTATTTCGTGTCAACCCGAGATACACAACAAATTACACCTATATATACTGCTAGTCTCTAGATACACAGCATACACACACACACACACACACAATAACATGATAGATATATATATATATGTTGTGTGGTGTGTTAATGCATGTGTATATAGGGGCTATGACTGTAATCGCTTGTATATATAGGTGTAATTGCATGTATATATAGCGGATGACATGTAATAGCATTGTATTATTATTATATATATATATTATATATACAACACAGCTAATCAGCTATACGGTCATACTCTAATACACACACATGACTTTTTTTACACACATATACACATGACAAAACACATTATAAAAACCGGGGACACAACACACATATATACAAATGAAAGACACACCACATATATACACATGAAACAAACAACACATATATACCAAGGGAAGACACACCACACATTATACACCAGGAAACACACACACAATTTTTTGGGGGGTTAAATTATATTACACAGGGAAGACACAACACCACATGTATATACACGGGAAGGAACACACACAAGGTATCTATATTACCACAGGGAAGAAACACACACATGACATACAGGGAAGACACCACACACAGTATATACAAAGGGAAGACGCACCACCATATACCACCTGTCACTACTGATATAAAGCAGCAGGAGGTACAGGTCAGGCAGCTGCATTCATCATGGCAGTGGATGGAGCTGTCAGGTTTGAATGTGACACTCCCGGCTCCTCCCCCCTCTCCTCGCTCCTACGGGCTGCATCTGCATAGGGAAACGGAAGCGGCTAGTAAGCGCTTCCTATGTCAAAGAAGCGCTGAAGGGGACGTACCTGCGAGGTGCTGTCAGGCAAGGTACTTGCATCTGAATGTGCAACACTACTATTGTAAGTAGTAGCTGAGCAGCCTGGCAGCCTTCAAAATGCCGCCCTCCACCCAGCAGGAGGCGTACCGCCCTGAGGCGAAAGTCTCAAATCGCTCATGGATGGTGCGCCCCTGCTATGGCCAAAAAGTGTAACGTAATGGTGGTTATGACTGCAGCCAGAATGCCGTACCACCTCACAGAACACAGAGCCAAAGGTTCCTGACTCTAATTTACCAATTCAATTTACACCTTATCAATGAAGGGAGATCAGCTCTCTTTGTTTAATGGAGAAATTTTATTTAAGTGTTCTCGGTGACCTAAAGGGAAAAACAAAGCGGAAGCATTATAAATGCTGTACCTGCACCTTAATGGAGCACTTTTTGTGTACAGAGAAGTTAGCAAATCGTAACAATCCCATCACAATATGAGGGCGGGAGGGCAGGAGGCCACAATATGAGGGGGATAGAGGGACAGGTGCTATAAAGGGGGATAGAATAGAGGTGAACACAAAATGAGGGTATGAGGACAGGTGGAAAACAAGAGGAGGGTGGAGGACATAAGGCCCAATATGAGAGGGGGAGGAGAGAAGCAACAAAAAGAGGGGGGTGGAAGACAGGGGAAAACCACAATATGAGGGGATGGACACTTGGGTTTCACTTGTTGAAGCGGTAAAAAATAAAAACGTCCGGGTTCGGTTCCGGAATGTGACTCATACCCTTGTGGGAAACGTATCGCTGTCCTGTGGAATCACCGAAAATGACGGAGGGGAATTCGGAGCAGGAGTAAGAAAAAAAAAAGGCACACCGCTTCGCGCCTTCCCTTTTACTGGGAACTGTGAACAAAAAAAGGAAAACATGATTAGGTAGATGAGAATGGGCGGACCACGAAAAGGAGGGTGGTGGAAGGACAGGAATCCACAATATGAGGGTCCTGACACTTATCTCCTTCGCCTCCCTCTTTTATACGCTAATCCTTCACCCTCTTGCCGTCCGGGCGATGGAAGGGCGCTCATTCTTCTCTAGTTGCGGGAACAACGACCGTAGGAGGGTAAAGCCTGTCTTCTCTTCCTCATTTCGTCCCATGATGGAAAACAGGGAGAAAAAGAGTTGCAGCTCGGGCCGATGCAGCGAGCGGCCGGATACTTGAATTCGCGCCTAATCGTTCAGGAAACGCCCCCACCCATACGTCCCCATGGATCCATCGGTCGGCCCTGGGGTAGACCGAAGAGCACGTGAAAACGCCCTGGATAACCGACTACTGGGTAAAGCAGGGCCGCGGTGGGCCGGGAGGAGGGAATAGAAAGACACTCCCGGTCTCTCCTCTTTCCTGTCCTTCTATCCTCTCTGCTCCTTATTCCCGTCGCTTGTTTCAGAGAGCAAGCAGAGTATACCTCAGTGAATGGATTGTGGGGACAAGAGAAAGGTCTTGGGCACGGGGAGAAGAAAAGGACAAAGGGGGGGGATGGCTATGGTGGAAAAAAGACATTCGTGGAAGTATACTGATGTGGCAAGCCATTTAAGGCTGATCTTGGGCATGGCAATGGTCGGGGCAGGGTTTTAAAACATTTTTATGGAGGTAGGTATGCTAAGCCAAATATAATTTTTGGGAATTAGTGTATCTGTAAAGAAAAGGCACCATAGAAACAAAGAGAAACCGAGAAAAACAACTGGGGAACAGATTTCCATCAAGTTCTTTCGTTTTCATGAAAGTTCTGAACTATTTCTCGTGACCTGTCAAATCTGTGGATAAGCCTGCCTCAGGTGCTCGGTCACAGCAGGGACAGCGGAGCGCTTCAAGAAGGGCCTAGATCCTTTTTACACCTAAAATAACATTGATGGGGATGCTAATATAGGATTGTTTCCCCTAAATCCCTTCCTCATCCAATCCTACACGTCCTTGATGAACTTGATGTGGCACAAGTGTATTTTTTCAACAGTTAAAACTATGAAAACTCCCAGTCCCTTTAAAAGTATTCATGAGCACTGTTAAAAATGAAAGCTGAGCTGTGATTGGTTCCATGGGCAACTAGAAAATATTCGACGATGTCAGACACCTGTATTAAATCTGCCCCAATGAGTAGATCTATGATATATAATAGAGAGCTAAATAATTAATTGGAAAAAAAAGATATATTTACTCTAGATATATTCATTTTAATGATTTTGAAATAAGTTTCACCATATTTCAAGAAAAAAACCTTGAAGGTTGTGAGAACGGTAGTGAAATTTGTGAAATCACTACACGTGAGAATTGTTAAGGGACGGGACCATGTTATAATTTATTTGATTATTTATGACCTAGGCTCAATGATTGGTAACCTGGCCACTTAGTTTCTGTGCAACCTGTGCACCCGCCTTGTGATGTCAATAAAGGAAATGCAGATTCAACTACAAATTTTTATTATTTTGCCAAAAATAAATAGCATTCATAAAACACATTTACTTGTAGTCCCGACACAGTGTCACTCTAAGATATCGATGAAAGCTATATGTAATTGTTTCAACCTGATGAATGTGGACATGGGTGTGAGAGTTCTTACATGCTTCAGTTTACTATTGTCTTATATTACAGATATATTTAGAAACGTCTAGGTCACAATTTACAACAACAAGGGACCATTACACTTTAATAGTATCATATATTTTAATAATGCACGTTCTTTTGGTCTTTGATCTCAGGAACTTTCCGTGATTAGCGGGGAACCAAACTTGCAGCCAATTCAATTCCTCTTTTGATGGTAAATGAGATTCTCAGTGCTATGTCAGGAAATACAAATATAGAAAATAAACGTGAAAAAAAAAAGATTACATCCAGGCTTTCATCTACAGAAATATTTATTTAATTTACTGGTTGGTTTATGGGCATCAAATGTCGGTAGCCAGTATTATAAATGTTGCAAGCAGGAAGATAGTGAACTTAAAGGGATTGTATTGGGTTTATTCAATTTATCCACTATTCCAGTGGTGGCAAAACTATGGAAAGGGTGCCCAGATTGGTGGCAGCGGAGCCATTTCTGTGGGCACCCCAGGCCTCACCCAGCACAGAATTTGATTAGATGTGACTCAAGCTTCCTCCTGCAATCCAGGGACCCAGGCTGTCTTGGATCGCAGGAGGAAGGCTTTGAGTTGACGCTTCCAGCGCTATTTTTTAAAGCCAAAATCTCCTTGGCATGTCAGGAGCTAAACAAGAAGCTGAGAAGGTGTGGAAAGAGATGGATTATCATTGGCAGCTCATGTCGGGTCCCCTGATTTCTTCATCTTACAGGGGACCCCTGGAAGGAAAGTAGCTAAACAATCCAAATTTTCAATCTTCTTTTCTTATGTATTAGTGTCACGGTGTCACCAATTATGAGTTGAACCTTGTGAGACAACTGGGATCATAGCGTTAATGCTTTAATTGTATGTTGGCACTTTGCCGACAAAACGTAGGTTTGAGTTGTTAGGTTGGGCACTCGGCACTAAAAGTTTCGCCATCACTGCCCTATTCGTGTGGGAATGATCGCTGGGTGTTCAACTCGCAAACCCCCTTCGTATATTCAGAACTGAAGACCAGCCGCCAACCCGCCTCTAGCACTAGGTTTCCTGGTTTTGGGAAACCGGTAAACGGATCTGGGAACGATCTTTAGTTGGAAAAGGGTGTGCAGAACAGATAGTTGTTGTCTGGGGATCTCAGTAGTCCTCACAGCCATCTCAACAAGTGCATTGCTGATACACCCTCTAGGACCAAGTTCTTATTTTAAATTGTCAACCCCCCACAGTATTGTCTTTAATGTTTCTGATGGGAAATCTTACCCTCTAGGACCTGTTATTACATGACCCTTCTATAGAGGGTTGGATAGGGACTGCTGCCACCTAATGGCTATTCCCTGAGATGCTTCCCCCTCCTATATAACAAACCACAGATATAAGTTTTAGGACTTGTCTGATATAAAAAAAAAGGGCCTGGGCCAGTGCAACAGCATTTGGTATTGTTGCAGGAATACCTTATGATGATTATGGAAACTAGTGGACTTCCCCCTGGCACAACACAAAGCATAACACATTCTGACCTGCACAAACCCGCAGGCCAGAATAAATAAGAAAAACACATCGCTTAAGAAGTTCTCAACCCCTCCACTTCTAAAAACGTCAAAAACAGATAGAGAGGACATTGACCTTAGACACTCCAACCAGAACAACAAAAATTTCTAGGTTGTCTATTATGAGGGACTCCACCAGAACCAGCTCTGGCTTCCAAAACTGGAACAAAGAAGGAATGTAGCGTGTAAGGGGTTCCCTTTATGCGGAAAGGAAGCTCTATTCCAAGAATCGCCTTTTTCGCTTCAACCTTGTAATAAGGGTCCTCTTAGGGCAAGCCCAAGTCTAGCTTCTAGATTGTATAAACAAAAGACACCCATAATGCTGGGCGCGGACTTCAATCAAGGACATCCTGTGCGCCGATATCCTGCATGTGTGGCTTCCCCGTTCAGCGTCCGCTGGAGTTCCCCATATTTTTCCAGTGGTATGTAAGTGAATTGCTTCGATACCCAATTTTGTAATCTTAAATCTGGTTAAGTCCCGAATTCAGTTGGGATCACACGAAGGATTCAAGCCCCACCGATTTTTATGCTATGCCATGAAAAGACTAGTGATGCAACTCGTGCTGCCACATGACCGGGATCTATGAAGCTTCGAGAAAGAGTCGACGAAGCGGGGGTACGAGGGAAGGGACACCAGAGGGAGCCCGGGCGGACGGAGGGAAAATAGGCAGAGCCGAGGAAGAAACCGCCGCAGCGGGAGGGTAAGGCAGGGGGCAGTATAGGGCGGATCATCGAAAACACATGCAAATTTTTAAAGTTATAAAAAATAGAAATAATTAAAGGTTCTTAAGTTCAGAATTCTTCTCATTGCAGATTATTTTCATATTTGTTTACCTGAACCTTTATGTCTGTAAAATCCAAATGTTACCTTTAATCTGTGGGAATATGAAGGTCTGATACAAAAAATACAATAAATCAACGTCGAGACCTTTTAAGCCAAAAAAAATCTCTTTGTCTGTTATTAGTAAATAATTTAGCCATTGAACAAACATATTTTTGGAACATAACCATCTATGTCGGGATTTACAAGCAGCAGTCCTAATGCTCTGATAGTGTTCCACATAGAACTCACATGGTTACCTAAGACCGGTAAAAACCTTTAGCTGGATGTTGTGACTGTTTGAAGGAGACTACTCCTTCTTCAGCAGGTAGTACGCCTTACCGGATCGTCTATATAGTCAATATGAAGTCTTCATAAGAGAGTCTTCCATTCATAGACACTATGTTCACATTGTATTGCATACAGAGACATTTGCTAATGAGAGAGAGAACAGAGGGAGTAAATTAGTAAGAATATGGGAAACAGATGTGAAAGCCTTCAATAACAAGGAAATCACAAAACCTAAGGCCCTTGCAGTCTGGTAGGAATTTAAAAACATTGAAACCATTCACCAGTAGCCAAAATAAAATGTGCCCTCACCCCACCCAGTAGCTAATTGAACTGTCCCCGACCAACCAAGTAGCCATAATTAATGTCCAACCATCAAACAGTAGCCATGATGAATGTTCCCCCCATCAAAAGTAGAAATGATTAATGCCCCACCATCATAGCCATGATAAGGGCAAAACGCTACCAGTAGCCATAATTAAGCCCCCCTCACTAGAGCCATAATTAATGTCCTTTCCACCAGTAGCCATGATTAAGGTCCTTCCCCCCAACGTAGCAATAATTAATGTCCCACCCACACCCAGTAGCACTAATTAAGGCCACCCCACCCCCACCAGTAGCCATAATTAATGCCACCCCTCCACCAGTAGCCATAATTAATGTCCCCCCCTACAAGTAGCCATAATTAATGTCCCCCCATAACAGTATCATAAGTAATGGCACCCCCCCACCACCAGTTAGCCATAATTAAGGTCCACACATCACAGTCCAATGATAATGTCCCCCTCACTTAGAGCCATGATTAAGTCCCCCAACCAGTAACAATGATTAAGTCACCCCCAGGCAGTAGCCATTATTAACTGCACCCCACAAATAAGCCATATTATGTCTTTCCACCAGTAGACAGGATTAATGTCCTTCCCACCAGTTTAGCCATGGTTAATGTCCTTCCCACCAGTAGCCATGATTTTAATGTCCTCCCACCAGTAGCCATGATTATTATGTCCCCCCTTATCCATAGCATGATAATGTCCCCCTTACCAGTAGCCATAATATTGCACCCCCCTACCAGTAGCCATAATGATGTCCCCCACCCGTGTCTCCATTAATTAATGCCCCCCCCCAGCAGTAGACATGGCTTAATTGTCCCCCTTACCAGGTAGAATAATTAATGTACCACATTACCAGTATCCATGATTAAGTCCCCCACCATAGCCAATAATAATGGTCCCCATACCAGTAGCAATAATTAATGTCCCCCCCACCAGAGCCATAATAATGTCCACCCTCACCAGTAGCCATGATTAATGTCCCCCTCACAAGTTAGCCATGATTAATGTACCCCCCACCAGTAGCAATGATTAATGTCACCCCAGCAGTTGCCATAATTAATGCCCCCCCACCAGTAGCCTAATTAATTTCCTTCCCACCAAGAAAGCCATGATTAATGTCCCCCCTTCCCAGTAGCCATGATTAATGTCCCCCTTACCAGTAGCCATAATTATTGCCACCCCTTTAAAACAACCAGAGCCATAATTAATATCCCCCCACCAGTAGTCATAATTACTGTCCCCCCCAGCAGTAGCCTGCCCAAATGTCACCCCTTAACAGTAGCATAATTAATGTCCCCCTTACCAGTGCCATAATTAATGTCCCCCCCACCAGCAAGTTAGCAATAATTAATGTCCCCCCACCAGTAGCAATAATTAATGTCCCCCCAACCAGTAGCCATATTAAGGTCCCCCTACAAGTAGCAATAATTAATGCCCCCCTTACCAGTAGCCATATTAATGTCCATCCATCCACCAGTAGCCATAATTAATTGCCCCAACCCCCTCACCGTAGCAATATATGGTCATGTACACCAGTAGCCATGATGAATGTCCTTACCACCCAACAGTAGCCATAATTAATGTCCCCCCCCCACCAGTAGACATATTAATGCCCCCCCCCACAGTAGCATAATTAAGCCCCCTCACCAGTGCCATAATTAATGTCCCCCCCCACCAGTAGCCATAATTATGTCCCCCATACCAGTAGTCATAATTAATGCCCCCCCAACCAGTAGCCATAAATTAATGTCCACCCATCACCAGTAGCCATGATTAATGTCCCCCCCTTCACTAGTAGCCATGATTAATGTCCCCCCACCAGTAACAGGATTAATGTCACCCCAGCAGTAGCAATTAAGTAATGCCCCACCACCAGTAGCCATATATTAATGCCCGGCCCCACCAGAGTAGCCATAATTAATGTCCTTTCAACCAGTAGCCATGATTAATGTCTTCCCACCAGTAGACATGATTAATGTCCCTCCCACCAGGAGCCATGATTAATGTTCCCCCCTTACCAGTAGGCAGATAAGTCCCCCCCCTTCCCAGTAGCCATAATTATTGCACCCCCCTTACCAGTACAATTAATTAATTCCCCCAACAGTGTTCAGAATTAAGTGACCCCCCCCCCCAGCAGTAGGCCCTGCTTAATGTCCCCTTACCAAGTAGCCCATAATTAATGTCCCCCCTTACCAGTGAGTCCATGATTATTAATGTCCCCCACCAGTAAGCCTATAATAATGCACCCAGACCAGTAGCCTAATTAATGTCCCCCCCACCAGTAGCCAATTAATGTCCACCCTCACCAGTAGCCTGATTAATGTCCCCCTCACCCAGTAGCCATTGATTTAATGACCCCCCAACCAGTAGCCATGATTAAGTCACCCCCAGCAGTCAGCCATTAATTCGTTGCCCCCCCACCAGTAGCCATAATTAATGTAATTCCCACCAGAGCGAATGATTAATGTCCCCCCTTAAAAGTAGCCATGATTAATGCCCCCCTTACCAGTAGCCATAAGTATGCCCCCTTAACCAGTAGCATAATTAATATCCCCCCACCAGTAGTCAGAATAATGTCCCCCCCAAGCAGTAGCCATGGCTAAATGTCCCCATTACCAGTGCCATAATTAAGTCCCGTACCATAGCCATAATTAATGCTACCCCCACCAGTAGCAATACGTTAATGTCCCCCCCCCACCAAGTAGCAATAATTAAGGTCTCCCCTAACTAGTATAGCCCCATAATTAATGCCCCCCTTACCCGTAGCCATAATTAATGCCCCCCTACAGTAGCCATTAATTAAGGTCCATCCATCCCACCAGTAGCATATATTAATGTTCCACCCCCAGCAGTAGCCAGATATGCCCCCCCAGCAGTAGCCCACAATTAATGCCCCCCAGAAGTAGCAATAAATTAATGCCCCCCCCCTCACCAGTAGCCATAATTAATGCCCCCCCCCAGCAGTAGCCACAATTTAAGGCCCCCCATCCAGCAGTAGCCATAAAGTAATGCCCCCCCTCACCAGTAGCCATAATTAATGTCCCCCCCTTACCAGTAGCCCTAATTAATGTCCCCCTTACCAGTAAGCCATAATTAATGCCCCCCCTTACAGTACCATAATTTAATGTCCGCCATCCACCAGTAGCCATAATTAAGGTCCCCCTACCAGTAGCCATAATTTTAATATCCCCCCAGCAGTAGCCATGATTAATGGGCCCCAGCATAGCCACAATTAATGCCCCCCAGCAGTAACCCAGAATTAATGCCCCACCCCACAGTAGCCATAATTAATGAACCCCCAGCAGTCGCACAATTATGCCCCCCAGCAGTTAGCCATAATTAAGGCCCTCCCCTCACAGTAGCCATAATAATGTCCCCCCAAGCAGTAGCCATAAGTAATGCCCCACCCACCAGTAGCCCTAATTAATGTCCCCCCCCCTCACCGTAGCCATAATAATGCCCCCCCCCCCCCAGTAGCCAGATTAATGTCCCCCATAGGGAATAATCCCCCCCAATAGGACAACAGGGAACCAATAGTAATCCAAATAAAAAATAAAAATTCTTACCTAGTTCTTCCGCTCCTGCCGGATTCCAGTGCAGAGGAGGACGGCTGATGACGCATCTACCAAGTCAGGTGCCGGGTCATAGACCCTCAGCAGGACACGGTGGAGGCAGACGCGGTCATTAAGCCTGCGTCGGCGTGATGGATGGCGGGACGTGTGTGGGGACGGCGGATCGGGGGCTGTTATAATTTTGAATTGTAACAGCTCCGGCCCCCCGGAGCCAGGCCGTAACCCAGAATGCAGAACAGGTCGAGCACTGTTAAACGGGAAGGGCCCACGTGCCTGTCCACAATTATTAAAACATCTGCACCTGTGCTGTGCCCGACCCTACTCAGCGCACGCAGGGGTCAGGGGTGGGCCTCTGACTGACAATGGCCCGCTCTCAGGCGCGACACCCTGAGACCGGGTTGGTTCCACCACTGGAGATATCATTTACGGTCTGTGTTACAAAAACCTATTAATGCTATCTCTAATGAATACAACAAAAACTCAATTTCATTAATCACCAAAACTGAAACTAATTAAATGGTTTTCTTAATGATTCACAACAATGTTATGCCTTTCTAAAGTAGGTGGAGTATCTCAAAATTTGGCTGCACAGGAAGAATATACTGTAAAAAAATCCATGACTCCCGCAGTTCTCAGTAACAGATTCTACCTACGCTCTGCTCCGCGATTAATCTAAAATCCACTATCCTGACTCTGTTTCCATATTAATGATTGTGTCAATGCCAACACTAATGTTGCTTACTCAATGGGTCTCCATCACAACACTGGCCATACTTGATGCGCGGCAACCAAACGACTACAGCCAAAATATTGATGGTCAAAGCAAGCGGCAGGAGTGTGGATCAAGTGATGTAGATTTGTGACAGCAGTAACCTTCGTCATGTCCTTTGCATGTTTGTCTCCTCATAGGGACAAAAATCAATGCATGATTTTATTAAAGGGCCAAGTAGCATTTTAATTCTTTATTATAGTGTATGAACCACAAAACTGCTAAGGGAAGCAAAAATTTAAACAACAATTAATTACTTATAAAACTTATATTTAAATGACCCCAAAAATTTGAATATGATTATTGTTTATGAAATACTTTTAAATTTTCTGCTCTTAGGTCAGGTTTACATATTGTGACTTGAATTGGAGAGCTGTATTGTGCTGATAGATGCATTTAGGCACTTTTACTCATGCCCCCGAGAATTGTGGAGAATGTCAGTAATAAAATGTGTTTGGCAAACTCCGACTGCGTGCCAGACAGTGGACACAACACTAGGTATTGAGGAACCCGGTCCTACCGCTGAAGTCCTAGGAAGGCTGGCTGGGCGCAGCACTGCAGGGACTGCCCCGTGCTGCACTGTGTTCTCCGATGCAAGTCCGTGACTGGGTCATCACGGATTTGTGCATGACGTAACCACGTGGGCCGGCATCTTCTGCCAGTTGGATTTGAAAGGCAATTGCTCAAAACACTGCGTGACTGATGGTGACAATAGATGACCACGCGCCTAGGAACCCCGCCATCGGCATCTGGCACCCCGGTTGATCACCCCCGCAATCGCACCCACCCCTCCTAAAGGGCAGGAGTAGAGGAGCTTTGGGCAATAAATCACATGGCGAAGCGAACTACAGTGGAAGTGGCTGTATAAAAGGGACAGGTTTGCTGGTGTGTGTATGTTTACATGGTACTGTATGGCTGATGGGAACTGGGTGTATGCTTACATGGGACTGTATGGCTGGGTGTGTAGGTTACATGGACGGGATGGCTGGTGTGTTCTAATCATGGAACTGTTTATGGCGAGTGATGGTGGCGTAGGTAGCTGGTTACTGGGGGGCAAAGGGGCGTTATTTAGCGGTGTACTAGGGGCCGAGCGGTGTGGCGGGGGTTGGCGGGGGGGGATGTAGCGGGTTACTGGGGGGTGAGGCGGTGTATGTGCGGGTGTACTGGGGCCAAGGCAGCTGTCTGTAGGGTGTTACTGGGGGCGAGGAGGCTGTATGTAGGGTGTAATGAGCGATGGCAGCTGTAGTAGTGGTGAATTACTGTGGGGAAATGACCGCTGTTAGCGGCGAAACGGCGTAGGGTAGGGTTGGTATATTAGGGAAAGAAGTTATTAGACAGGAAAGGGAAGTGTGCCAAGGCCATTTTAATAATAACAAATAAACGTTTATTTTATGCTGCCACAATTTTTTCCCAAATTTCCCCCCTTTCTGTAAATGCCTATACTGTAATGACATGTGATGTTTATAGTTGTAGTTGTGGATTATGTGCTGACCGGAGCGGAAGACGCAGGGGGCCATGGGGATGATACAGTAGCAATAATTACGATAGGAAGTCACTCGTTTCTGCAGGCGAAGTAGCAGATCATGCACCTGCAAAGTTAACCTAAAGATGCATTTGTGTGATGCTTACATGTGTGCTGATTTGTGAACCGCCTAATGTGTGGCGCATTATTATATCATAAGCTGTTACAATGGTAATTTGGAATGTCGCTTTGAGGGGAGGGGGCAGGAATGACTAGTTACATTATACTTTTGGTTTGGTAGTCTCTTCAAAGATGGGCGAGAATAATGGAAATCAAATAATTCACCATCATACAATGTGTGCAGCATTTGAAGGTTCCTTTTTAGTCATTCTTTCACTATTTTAATGTAAAATAAATAACTGAATGCGTTGGTATGAGCATGACAAAAGGTAACGTTTTCACGCGTACAAGGGCTATTGTAACTAGGTGGGGGTTGGCGGTTTCATAAATTATTGCCCCGGGCCCCATGGTACTCTAGTTACGCAAGACATTCCCCGTTAGGTGCACAGTTTCCTTTCTCGGAATACTGGAAGCCCACTGTATAAATAAGTACAAGCCGTTTGCACATTCTTTTCAGTGCAAAGTCCGGACGAAAACTGGGTGGGGAAACCATTGATAATTGGGCCATAATTACCATACGCCAGCAGGAATCTCAAGTGTCCTTGACAGTATGCCGCTACACTGACTGATGCTGATAGTGGAGCAGGCGACTTGGAGGAAGTGTCCGATAAGTACTGACTCATAAGAACAGGACAGACCAGTACAGGAAAGATGGTAGCAACTGTGAATGATTTAAAAAAACTGATGTTTAGACCTGCATGATTGGCGCCCTTGGAGGAAGTACTTTATTGAGATTTGTATATTTCTGATATATTCACTGCTTGGTAGATACATTTCTGGGTATGTTTTGTGTAATTCACTGCAGGCACATATTCGTATATTTATATTAAATGTGAGGATATTTTATGGAGGTTGTATATGGGGCGTTGGGAACTATGGCTATAGGTCCTGATGCAAAGTTGCATTTTCAAGTAGTTAGGTATGACCATTTATTTAACAAAGCATATGTTCCTGGGACATTAGCGGGCCTTATGGTCCATTACCATTGCAATCGTGCTACAGCTAAGTTTGGTTGTACGCATACAACAGGTGGCCCAAAAAAACCTTCAAAGCACACAGAAGTATAGAGACAGAGTTAGTACGCTAATGTTGTTCTGTGCATTATTTCAGAGGATCCATGCAACCAAAAGGCATTGGTTGGGCACGGCATCCAGCTTTTTGAACGTAATCTTCTGGCCTAATTGATTATTAGCATGGATTGTATGGAACTCAGGGTAAATGACAGGAAGGTCACTTTCCCTAATGCAAGGCTGCTTGCGGTCGGCTTTCCAGGTCTGTAATAAATAGGAACTAGGGTCTGCGGCAGTTTGTTCAAATAGCAATTCTGCAGAGCAGTCATCACACCCGTGCGGCTTGCACACTAAAAGGGAAACAAATAATGACATTCACACGGTAAAGCATAAGAGAACCCTTGCCATTCTTGCTCAAGAAGTCAAAATGGGGTAACACACTGGTATTGAGAAAGAGACATTTTGCTTCTCAAAGTATATGCAAATGCGCGGAAGAATGGAGTGTGTCACGAGACACCATAATCTCGGTGTATAGTACATAGAAAAGTTGTCAGGGAGTGCTGCGTAACGTATAGCAAATATGGCCGAGTTAAAGAGACTCTAACATCAGATTACTGATGGTAGATGACAACATCCCATCTTGTGGCTGAGCGGCTGAGGTTGGTGTGGAAGGCGGAACCAGCTGGCCGTGGCGGGACTCGAAAGGTGACAAGAAAGGGGAAGAGCTTCGGGGCAGGCACCTCGGGGAACGCGATTTAGGGTGGGATCCGGAGCTGGACGGGGGGAGCCTGTTTTTATAGCTTGGAGGCACGGAGACAAGGGAGTACTAAAACCTACGCTTTGTTACCATAAAGGGGAAACGGTCAAAGAGACCATTGGGCGTGGTCTCAAAAACATTAGGCACTGAGGAGCAGCTCGTCACAGGGTAACAACATGGGGGACTTATTATGGTGTATACAGCTCCCCCAAAGCCAGCAATGACTGTATACAGCTCCCCCCAAGCCAGCATTGACTGTATGCAGTTCCCCCCAAAGCAAGCAATCACTGTATACATATATATCACACACACATCACAAATTACACCTATATATATATATATATAAACCTATTTCATGTTACACCTGTATATACAGTATACACGCATTACACCTATATCACCCTTTACATGGTATACCTGCATATACACATACATGGCACCTATATATACACACACCTATTACATGTTATACAACTATATACACACATATATAATACATTACACCTATATATACAGTTATTACAAGTCATACACATTACACCTATATATACAGCTATTACAAGTCATATACATTACACCTATATATACAGCTATTACATGTCATACACATTACACCTATATATACAGCTATTACATGTCATACCTCTATATATACATGCATTACACCTATATATACAGCTATTACATGTTATACCTCTATATACACACACATGACAAAACACATATAAACAGGGAACACACACACACACATATATATACAGGCGGTCCCCTACTTAGGAACATTCGACTTACATACACCCCATAGTTACAAACGGACCTCTGGATATTGTACTTTAGTCCCATCCTAAAATAATCAGCTGAAACAGTTATCACAGGTGTCTGTAATGAAGCTTTAGTGTTAATATTGATTCTTATGAAAACCCAACATTTTTAAAATCCAATTGTCACAAAGACCAAAAAAGTTCTGGCTGGGATTACAATTATAAAATATACAGTTCCGACTTACATACAAACTCAACTTAAGAACAAACCTACAGACCCTATCTTGTATGTAACCCGGGGACTGCCTGTATATATACATGACAAGACACACACACATATATATACACAGGGAAGACACACACATATACACATGTCACTTACCTCATATCCAGCAGCAGGTCCAGGTCAGGCAGTGGATACATCAGGGAGGCCTATGGAGCCGTCTCCTCTGTGCAGCAGGCAGGGCTGGTGGGCGGGGCTTCTCCTGTCAGCTCTGCCCGGGCTGCACCTCCAGGGAGAGCAGCCACATGTTTGAATGTGGCGCTCCCGCTCCTCCTCCCCCTCTCTCCAGGCTACCTCTGTGCTAGTGACACAGGAAGCGCTAGTAAGCGCTTCCTATGTCACAGCAGCACCGCACAGGACGTCCTGCGTGGTGCTGTCAGCAATAGTACTTGCATCTGAATGATGCAAGTACTGTTGTAAGTAGTAGCGGAGCATCCTGGCAGCCTTCACAATGCCGCCCCCTCCACCAGCAGGAGGCGTGCCGCCCTGAGGCGAAAGTCTCAACTTTCCTCATGGCAGGTGCGCCCCTGGGTATGTCGCCATGCCACTCTCTAGCCTGCCGCTGCTGCCCCTGCCTCTGCATGCCGTCCTCTATAGTGTCAGGGTCAATTATTGCATGTTTTAGATGCTATCTAGCCTCATTCGGTCACTCTGTCATGGCCATGCTGTTGCCCATAATTTTGGCATAATGGTGCGATTAAGCAGCCTCAGAGGCATCCATGCATGCTGCCCCTGCTGTTTCCTGTCCATTTCCGTGGTGTTTCCATCCTTTTCTGAGGTTCCCAGGTGCTTGGCCAAGCTTCCCTGTGCAGATCCTTGGTCCCCTTGAAAAATGCTCGAGTCTCCCATTGACTTCAATGGGGCTCGTTATTGGAGACGAGCACTCGAGCATCGGGAAAAGTTTGTCTCGAATAACGAGCACCCGAGCATTTTAGTGCTCGCTCATCTCTAATAATTATACGACTCACCCAGTTGTATAAAACCTTTCTATTCACCCAAACTATCTTCAGATGCACCAACTAACTAGAGCCAATTAATAAGACAACCATGTGATGGTACTTCTCGCCAGCGAGACTAGCCTCAATCTACCCAACTTGCTCATCTCTGTGCTGGAGAGGGTGTGGAGCAAGGGGCGCTACATTACACATATTATGGAGCTGCCCTGTAGTAGAAAAACTGTGGGGAGCCACATTTAAATTAATTAATTACTTAGTTAACACAATACTTCCAAACACCCCCCAACTTGCTTTACTTGTCCTAGATTTTGAAAACATTAAACCAGCGTACAGAATAGTAGTAACACATCTCTTTATGGCCACCAAACTAATGATCACCAGACACTGGAAGGAGGTCAAGGCCCCCATATTAGAGGAGGTCATAGCCATATTAAACTCTAATTGCACATATGAGAAAATTCTCTCATTACAAACAAACACTCATAGTAAATACCTAATAACTGGAAGCCCTGGTTGGACTGTTCACTATGCGTGCTAGGAGTGTCTTAGACTAATCATTAAAAACTAAAAGGGTAGTCAATATAGTTAATATAGATAACACACTGTACAGAAGCCACACTTCATACCAAAGATAATAGTTAACAGGTGCAAGTAAGCACCTTGGTTTCTTTTTCATGTTCGTTTAAGTTCCTATTGAGATGATACCTCTTGCAGTACTACTAGACATGATCAGCGAGTGCAATTATCTTTATTTATGAGCAATCTGAAAACTTTATTCACAGAGAACTGTATAGAGGCAAGGATGCAATCAATAATCAGACTTTCAACAAACTGATAATAACTAATTCACAGCTTTCATATTTATTACCGGCTATTGTATAAGTCTGCTACTGCAATATGTGTTTTATTTCCAGTACACTCTAAAAAATTGTTTAAAATAAATAAATAAATGTACAGTGCATTTCTGTACCCTGCGAGATGGGTGGGCACATGAAGAGATTCAGCAGGAAACGCTGCCTGTTGATGGTAAATGGTCCTAGAGAGGCTGAAAATAGTTAAATATCTGTCCTGGAGCCTTCTGGAAGAACTTCTCTGTGATGACTTCACTGACTCCTGCTGTTCTTAGGCAGGTTATCAGAAAGCTGGTAGATATGATACGTGGAGTAGTGGATTTTTATTTGAGCCATATAATGGAGGAAAACTAATATGATCGGGGATACACCGTGTAAGCAACATAATGGAGATACATTGGGCAAATTGACACACCTAGTAACTATCCATTGCTGTGAATGGGGGGGGGGGGGGCACCGATCGCTAATCATAAGTCTTTAGCATGTGCACTCTGTTTTAATATAGTGGAGAAAAATATACCTGTGAGGCTTTTGTGCATAACTCAGTAGCGATATCAACTCCAGTGTTGCCCATCCCAATTATTAATACTTGTTTTCCATCAAATCCAATGGGCCTCTTGTATTCTCTGCAATGTAGGACTTTACCTTTAAAAATGTCAATACCTTAAAAGAAGCAAAGCAACAAGAAAAAATGAATTTATAACATATACAGTAAATAGTCTCAAGGTATTTACGACATGTACAAATTAGATCAAAGCTCCGATAGAGGTCTATGACATCTTGTCACTGTGTGGTGACCAGACTATGACTCGCTTCACTGGGACAGGTCCTATCTTTAGACCAACTTTTGGTGCTACTACTCTGCTTTCTATGTGGAGGGAAGAAGTGAGCAGCTCACGACACCCTTCCCTTCTCCACACAGCAATATAACAGACTATGCCCGGGGATAAAGTGTCCTGCGATAGATTATACCCTGGGTATATTTTGGCCTAGATCTTTTCATACCTATGGAGAGGGGAGGTGTCATCGGCTATGGCCGGTCGGGCATACGTCCATTTGAATGTAGCCTAACATTGTGTTCACATTTTGTTTACAAAAAGTGGTGTAAATATAATGTTAACTGAATGTTAGTGGAATGTAAACGTAATATTAAAAAAAAAAAACAGTTGATGTAAATGCAGTTTAAATCAATACTGTACAATGTTAACGCTGCCTAACATCACATTCACATAGGCCCAAATCTATCAGTGTTTGCCCCAGTTTTCTGTCAACTTTGCATGAAAAGAATGTCCAAACTGCTTGTACATGCATTTATGAAGTGTTTGCACCAGTTTTGTGTCACCGCTGCACTGTGTTTACCTAAAGGGGCGTTATAGTGTTTAGTTGGAATTTGAACCATATTCATTACTGATATGTTGCACCAGTAAAATAAGTGTTTACCCCCGTATTGTTTTCCCCTTGGACCTTCCTTGTTACCCAGTAGTAAGCCAACCCCCTTCCCCCAGTAGTTAGCCAGCCCCCTATCCCAGTATATAGCCCATCCCTTGCCCCAGTAGTTAGCCAGCCCTTTGCCACAGTAGTTAGCCAGCCCCCCACCCCAGTAGTTAGCCAGCTCCCTGCCCCTGTAGTTAGCCAGCCCCTTGCCCCTGTAGTTAGCCAGCCCCTTGCCCCTGTAGTTAGCCAGCCCCTATTTCATGTTATACCTGTATATACAGTATACACGCATTACACCTATATCTACACCCTTTACATGGTATACCTGCATATACACATACATGGCACCTATATATACACACCTATTACATGTTATACAACTATATACACACATATATAAGACATTACACCTATATATACAGTTATTACAAGTCATACACATTACACCTATATATACAGCTATTACAAGTCATACCTCTATATACACACGCATTACACCTATATATATATACAGCTATTTCATGTCAAACCTCTATATACACACAAATTACACCTAAGTAATAGTACGTCAATTGTCGGGAAGGGGTTAAAACCACTCAGAGGCTGTGAGGGCCACTAGGGATTTCAGGTGGCAGGGAATCACTATTCTTAACTGGCAAAGGCACGGGTTAGAGATTTAGGGAATTTGGGATCGTTGACAACAGAACTACATTGGAAGCATTATCAAGTTGATCTCTGTAAACTTTACTTCATATACATACAACTGAAGACCAAAAGGGGAAAGCAATTAATGCTCCTACCACATGTGGAGTGCAACTCCAGCACATGTGTTACATGTCAGGATATAAGCCGGGGTGTACCAAGCCTGTCTGCTGCCTGAGGCGAGCCATAGAGAGACGCCCCCCCCGCCATTTATGTAATATATAAGGGAGTGTCAGGACCAGATCCATCATATTGGTTTGGTGTGAAAATAAATCAATGCAAAATACATACAGAGTACCGCCATGTAGTATAAAATGCATACAGCGTACCACTATGTAATACAAGATAGATATAGTGTACAGCCATGAAGTATAAAATTCATAGAATACCGTCATTTAGCATAAAACATATACAGCCAGGGCCCCCATTGAATGTAGTCCAGACAGGGAACAGTAGTATACCCCCCAAGCCAGCAATGACTGTATACAGCTCCCCCCAAAGCAAGCAATCACTGTATACATATATATCACACACACACATCACAAATTTCACACACATTACACCTATATCTACACCCTTTACATGGTATACCTGCATATACACATACATGGCACCTATATATACACACCTATTAAATGTTATACAACTATATACACACATATATAATACATTACACCTATATATACAGTTATTACAAGTCATACACATTACACCTATATATACAGCTATTACAAGTCATACCTCTATATACACACGCATTACACACACATATATATATATATATATATATATATACAGCTATTTCATGTCAAACCTCTATATACACACAAATTACACCTATATATACTGCTATTACTCTATATACACATGCATTACACACACACACACACACACACATACATATATATATATATATATGTGTGTGTGTAATGCATGTGTATATAGAGGTATGACGTGTAATAGCTGTATATATAGGTGTAATGCATGTGTATATAGAGGTAGGACATGTAATAGCTGTATATATAGGTGTAATGCATGTATATATAGCGGTATGACATGTAATAGCTGTATATATATATATATATATATATATATATATATACACACAGCTATCAGCTATTACATGTCATACCTCTATATACACACACATAACATGTTTTACACACATATACACATGACAAAACACATATAAACAGGGGACACACACACATATATGCACATGACAAGACACACACACATGTATATACACAGGGAAGACACACACACATGTATATACACAGGGAAGACACACACACATGTATATACACAGGGAAGACACACACACAGGTATATACAAAGGGAAGACACACACACATGTATATACACAGGGAAGACACACACATATACACGTGTCACTTACCTGGTATACAGCAGCAGGTCCAGGTCAGGCAGGGGATACATCAGGCAGTGGATGGAGCTGTCTCCTCTGTGCTGCAGGCCCGGGCTGGTGGGCGGGACTTCTCCTGTCAGCTCTGCCCGGGCTGCACCTCCAGGGAGACCAGCCACAGGTTTGAATGTGGCGCTCCCTCTCCTCCTCCTCCCCCTCGCTCCTCCTCCTCCTCCAGGCTGCCTCTGCACTAGTAACACAGGAAGCGCTAGTAAGCGCTTCCTATGTCAAAGCAGCTCCGCACAGGACGTCCTGCGCGGTGCTGTCAGCAATGGTACTTGCATCTGAATGATGCAACTACTATTGTAAGTAGTAACCGAGCAGCCTGGCAGCCTTCAAAATGCCGCCCCTCCACCAGCAGGAGGCGTGCCGCCCTGAGGCGAAAGTCTCAACTCGCCTCATGGCTGGTGTGCCCCTGGATATAAGGCATCTAGGCCTGATAGGAGTCTTTACCAAAAGCAAAAAAAATTGTAGATGGTCTTCTGAGCCTAATAGGACACATGCTCTACCTTTTGATGTACAGACACATGGTCTACTGAAATGGCAATGTGGAAAGACCCCTTGAAACATATTGCATTTTAGTACCCATGTGGGGATCACATGACCTTTTTAAATGACCATGTGAATAAGCTGCAAGACTTTATTAAATGTTGGCTGCAGAGTAAGAACATTATTTTTGAGGGATCTAGACAACCAAAATATCTATTCAGTGAAGCAGGACTATTTTATTCATGGTTCATCTCAACTAGTTTTCTATTGCCAGTTAGAGATGCTCAGTAAAAGACATTTCTATGGCATGAAATAGAATATTCTTCAAGGTAGTAATTTGAAATGACCGTTATGAAGTGATTCAGTGGGTTTATTTCACTTGCCTTGTCCAATAAAACTTGAATCCCAGAAGGCACACCTGGCTGCAGCAGGTGGCAGTCCCAGGCTGGCACTGCCTGGCTGCTGGCGTTGTAAGGGCTTGAGGGCAAGAGGACCCGGATGAAGACAGCAGAGCGGAAGCCCTGGACCTGATCGAAGGACTGAGGTAAGTATTTTTTTTTTAATGATCACATTAGTCCATGGGCGCTGAGGAGGGACTGCATATAATCCATGGGGATGAGGGTGACCCGTTCTGCATATAATTAATCCATGGGGAAAAGGGGATCTGCATATAATCCATGTGGGTAAGGGGTCTGCATATAATCCATGGAGGTGAGGGAGCTGCATATAATCAATGGGGGTGAGGGGGCTGCATATAATTAATCCTTGGGGAAGAAGGGAGTCTGCATATAATCCATATGGGTGAGGAAGCTGCATATAATTAATCCATGGGGAGTAGGGAGACTGCATATAATCCATGTGGGTGAGGGAGCTGCATATAATTAATCCATGGGGGGAAGGGTGACTGCATATAATCCATTGTGGACAGATTTGGCAAGATCTGTGTAGCACTGCGTAATCTGTGTGTACTATATAAATAAAGAATTATTATTATATTATTATTATTCTATAATTTTGTAATGCCATCTATAATAGATATAATAGGCATATAGACATAATTGTATTTTCTAAAAGATGGTTGGCTGTTTCTATTTTGCCTAGTTACAAATTCTGTAGCTCCAAATATGGAGAAGAGAACAAAGAATTATTTTCTTTATATATTTGGCCTTTGTAATCTAATTCTATACAATGAGTATACAGAGTAAACAGATTGCACAGCAAGTATTCAATAAGTAGTTCAGTATATACAGATGGAATCATTATACAATGTCTTATTATGTTTGTACTGTTTGGACTATGTCTCTTATACTTGTAAGATAAACAATCTCATTTACATGAATTAATGATAGCACTACTTATCACTGTCCCTGCTACTGCCAGTATTTTACAAAAGGAGCGAGGAGTATTTTTACCCTTCTGGAAAAATGTTAGTGCGACCTCTGACTATATACACACATATATAATACATTACACCTATATATACAGATATTACAAGTCATACACATTACACCTATATATACTGCTATTCCAAGTCATACACATTACACCTATATATACCGCTATTACAAGTCATACACATTACACCTATATATACAGCTATTACAAGTCATACCTCTATATACACACAAATTACACCTATATATACTGCTATTACAAGTCATACCTCTATATACACACGCATTACACACATATATATATATATATATATATATATATATATATATACAGCTATTTCATGTCAAACCTCTATACACACACGCATTACACCTATATATACAGCTATTACATGTCATACCTCTATATACACACGCATTACACCTATATATATATATATACAGCTATTACATGTCATACTCTATATATACACACATTACACCTATATATACAGCTATTACATGTCATACCTCTATATATACACGCATTACACCTATATATACAGCTATTACATGTCATACCTCTATATATACACGCATTACACCTATATATACAGCTATTACACATCATATGTGTAATGCATGTATATATAGAGGTATGACATGTAATAGCTGTGTATATATATATATGTCATACCTCTATATACACACACATGACATGTTTTACACACATATACACATGACAAAACACATATAAACAGGGAACACACACACACACATATACAAATGACAAGACAAACACACATGTATATACACAGGGAAGACACACACACATGTATATACACAGGGAAGACACACACACATGTATATACACAGGGAAGACACACACACAGGTATATACACAGGAAGACACACACACATGTATATACACAGGGAAGACACACACACAGGTATATACACAGGGAAGACAAACACACATGTATATACACAGGGAAGACACACACACAGGTATATACACAGGGAAGACACACACACAGGTATATACACAGGGAAGACAAACACACATGTATATACACAGGGAAGACACACACACAGGTATATACCTGTGTGTGTGTCTTCCCTGTGTATATACCTGTGTGTGT
>CM033641.1:191627584-191664608 GCA_019512145.1 Engystomops pustulosus
CCTATATATACAGCTATTACATGTCATACCTCTATATACACACACATTACACCTATATGTACAGCTATTACATGTCATACCTCTATATACACACACATGACATGTTTTACACACATATACACATGACAAAACACATATAAACAGGGGACACACACACATATATACACATGACAAGACACACACACATGTATATACACAGGGAAGACATACACACATGTATATACACAGGGAAGACACACACACAGGTATATACACAGGGAAGACACACACACATGTATATACACAGGGAAGACACACACATATACACATTACACTTACCTGATATCCAGCAGCAGGTGCAGGTCAGGCAGGGGATACATCATGGCAGTGGATGGAGCTGTCATCATCCTCTGTGCAGGAGGCCGGGCTGGTGGGCGGGGCTTCTCCTGTCAGCTCTGCCCGGACTGCACCTCCAGAGAGAGCAGCCACAGGTTTGAATGTGGCGCTCCCGCTCCTCCTTCTCCTCCCCCTCGCTCCTCTGGCTGCTTGTGCACTAGTGACACAGGAAGCGCTAGTAAGCGCTTCCTATGTCAAAGCAGCGCCACACAGGACGTCCTGCGCGGCGCTGTCAGCAATGGTACTTGCGTCTGAATGATGCAACTACTATTGTAAGTAGTAGCGGAGCAGCCTGGCAGCCTGCAAAATGCCGCCCCTCCACCAGCAGGAGGCGTGCCGCCCTGAGGCGAAAGTCTCAACTCGCCTCATGGCTGGTGCGCCCCTGGGCGTAGGCAACTGTTTAAAAGGACGTTGCAGACAAATTTGCAACTGTAGTGCGACTTTAAAAAAAAAAGAGCAAATCGACAACACACACATATGCCTGATATATCACTCTATGAGATAAGCTAAACAAGTCCAAAACCAAGAATTTTTTTTTTTAAAAAGACACACACAAATCTAACTAGAGATAAATGACTGCATATCTGTGACTTCTAAATAAAACCTAAAAATTGCAGGACTACAAGTAAATCACATGTCACACATGCCTATAGCAAGTGAACATATAGGGAGTTATTAGCTGGGCTCCTCATTCTAAAAATGTCTGTGCCTATAAGATAGTACATGAGTTGTTTATGTAACATAGTCTATATGGTAAAAAAAAAGACTTATATTCATCAAGTTCCACCAATGAAGGAAAGGGATGGGATGAGGAAGGCATGTAAGGGAACTCAGTTTTATATTATAATATAATCAACAATGTTATTTTGATGTAAAAAGGCATCTGATCCCTTCTTGAAGCTCTTTGCTGTCCCTGCTGTGATCAGCCCCAAAGCTTGGCTATACCACAGATTCACAGTTCTTATAGTAAAGAAAACCTCTAGAGATTAATAACCTGTTTCATTATATGTTCTATTCTGTTGCCTATGCCTTATCGCGACTGGAGTTTACTTGTGACTTTACTTTTTTTTTTATATGACCACTTTGGGATTTTAAAGATATATCAGGTGCACCACTGAATAATTCTTCGGCGTTTAACTTTGCAAGACGAGTGGAAAAGTTGCACATTTTAGCACAAATTTGCGACTTCACCCCCCAAAAATTGCAAAGATAATAGAGAAAAGTTGGAGATAAATGACTCCCCAAAGAGACTTATGATGGGTATAAACCAAAAAAGGGTTGACCAATTTTGGCGAGGTGGACTTTATTCTGCTTAGATCTAAGTGTTGCATCCTCCTTGTACTAAATGATAACTAGGCACAACCAGCAGAACCACAAAAGCATGTTTATTGGGGTTCACTGGGGTCAACCCTGTAGGTTCTGAAGCAGTGCTAGAGGCAGCAGAACAACACAGTCTGGGCAGCAAATGCTCAATCACAGTAGGGCCTTAACCTGGTAAGGAGCAGGGTTAGGCAACACAGTTCAACTAATTACAGTTCAAAGTGCCAGTGTATGGCACAGAAGTAGATTTCCTGTTTGTGATGCCACGAACATGCCCCAGTGAAACCCAGCCTTTTTCGGCAGCTGGAGTAAGCCTGGGTCCTTAGTGGCATCAGGAACAGAAGCCTCGCCCACAGCCTGGCAGGTCTCCAGCAGGTGGTGTGTGCAAGAAAATGGGGGGAGAGCCTGGAAGCGTAGGTTTCTCCCTGGGGTAACCACGATGTGTGGATAAAGGATACCTGGTGATGGAAGATGGGGAGCCCTTGGTGGAATACAGCCTGATCCAGGAATCACTCAGCGGCACGTTGGTAAAGCATAACTTACAGTCCTTTATTAGCAACGGCCATAACAGCAGCAAACTTCAGCTGGGTTGAGTTGGCCAGTTGGATCTTAGGTCCTCAGGAAAGATGTGCACAGCCTGGATTAATAACCAGGCTCCAGTAGTGACGGGGATGCCGCCAGTAGTCTCAGTGATTCCCCCAGTGGCTATAAGTCACAGGGATGCTGCCAGTAGTCACAATGATTCTCCCAGTAGCCAGTGTTTACCAGGATGCCGCCAGTAGTCACAGGGATTCCCCCAGTAGCTATTAGTCACACGGTTGCTGCCAGTAGTCACAGGGATTCCCCCATCCACCAGTAGTCACAAGGTTGCGGCCAGTAGTCTCAGGGATGTACCCCGTAACCAGTAGGCACAGCGATTCCCCCATCCACCAGTAGCCACAAGGTTGTAGCCAGTAGTCTCAGGGATGTACCCAGTAAACAGGAAGCACAGTGATTTTCCCCTTAGCTATTAGTCACAGGGATACCGCCAGTTGTCAAAGTGATTCCCTCAGTAGCTATTAATCACGAGGATACCAGTAGAAGTCACAAGGATGCCCCCAGTAGCCAGTATTCACTGGGATACCCACAGACGCCAGTCGTCACACGGATGTCCCCAGTAGTGATTCCCCGAGTAGGTATTAGTCACAGGCATGCTGTCAGTAGTCACAGGGATTCCACCAGTGGTCACAGTGATTCCCCCAGTAGCTGCTAGTCAAAGAGATAGACACAGGGATGCCACCGGTAGCCAGGTGTTATAGGGATGCCCCCAGTAGGTAGTAGTCACAGGGATGTCCCCAGTAGCCGGTCGTCACAGCGAAGCCCCCATTTTACCAGGATTCACTGCGATTCCCCCAGTAGCCATTAGTCACAGTAATAGCTCCAGTAGTCAGGAGTCACAGGGATCCCCCCAGCCATTAGTAGTCACAGTGATGCTGCAAGTAGTCACAGGGATCCACAGGGGTGTAACTACAGTGGTAGCAGCCATAGCAATTGCTCAAGAATGGAGGATACAAGTTGCTGCCTTGTATCAACGGTTCAGGCTGGTGGTGGTGGTGTCATGGTATGGGGAATATTTTCTTGGCACTCTTTGGGCCCCTTGGTACTAATTGAGCATCATTGCAACGCCACAGCCTACCTGAGTATTGTTGCTGACCATGTCCATCCCTTTATGACCACAATGTACCCAACATCTGATGGCTACTTTCAGCAGGATAATGCGCCATGTCATAAAGCTGGAATCATCTCAGACTGGTTTCTTGAACATGACAATGAGTTCACTGTACTCAAATGGCCTCCACAGTCACCAGATCTCAATCCAATAGAGCGTCTTTGGGATGTGGTGGAACGGGAGATTCACATCATGGATGTGCAGCCGACAAATCTGCGGCAACTGTGTTATGCCATCATGTCAATAGGGACCAAAATCTCTGAGGAATGCTTCCAGCACCTTGTTGAATCTATGCCACGAAGAATTGAGGCAGTTCTGAAGGCAAAAGGGGGTCCAACCCGTTACTAGCATGGTGTACCTAATAAAGTGGCCGGTGAGTGTATTTTGGCATGTTTTGATCAGTGGTTATTGTTGGGCAGTGCTGGTCCACCACTTTTGTATAGATTAGGACACAAAGAGACACTGGTTAGAAGCTGGACTTCTCTTCCACCTATCATTCACAGACTAACAGACAAGTGGAGAGGGTCAACCAGACTCTGGGCTGCCATCTACGGCACTTTGTCTCTGCTCGTCAGGACAATTGGTCTAACCTCTTACCTTGGGCAGAATTTTCATATAATTCTCTGGACTCTGAATCTGCTGGTGCCCCTCTCTTCTTTGTTGTCTTTGGACGACATCCATGCCCACCTCTTCCTCTGTCAGTGCCTTCTGATGTTCCTGCTGTGGAGGAATTGGTTCAAGACCTCAGATCCATCTGAGAACAAATATGGCAGGGTCTACTTCGGGCGTCCGCCTGCAGCAAAACCCAGGCTGACAAGAAACGCAGCTTTCCTCCAGTCTTCTCCCTGGGTAAAAAAGTGTGGCTGTCTTCAAGATACGTCCGGTTGAAGATTCCCAGCTACAAGCTTGGCCCTCGGTTTCTGGGTAATTTGAGGCGCTGAAACCCATAAACCCCTTGGCCTATAAGCTGCGCCTTCCTCCCACCATGCGCATCCTGAACTTCTTTCAGGTCTTCCTTTTGAAACCTGTCATCCTCAACCACTTCTCCCGGCAAGTACCATCTCCAGCTCCTAAGGTGCACTCCACCAATGTCTATGAGGTGAAAGAGGTCCTGGGTATGAATTTAGAGGGAAGCAGTTCCTTCTTGTTGACTGGAAGGGGTTCAGTCTGGAGGAGAGGTCTTGGGAGCCAGAAGACAACATTCTGGATCATAGTGTTCTTCAGAGGTTTCTTCACGCCAAGAAGAGGGGGAGGCCGAAGGCGAGGGGGAATTGTCATGGGTGCCACTGCGACCCATGTCTCAGGTCACAAGGGCACCTCTGTGTGCCCCGCTGCGCCACTCACCTCGCTGGGTGTCACAGGGCACACGCACGCCGGCTCTGTTAAATTTAAAGGGCCAACACACCAATAATTGGCGCTGGCCAGACGCCTTTCCTGATAAATTCCTAGGCCCTTCCTGTGTTCCCTGCCAGATCTTTGGGCCTCACAGCCTTAGAAAAAGCTTGTTCCCATGTCCTTTGTGTTTATAGTGGTTTCCAATTGTGACCTTGATTCAATTCCTGACTATGCTCCTCTGCTGCCTGTCTTGGCCTGTTGCTACCTCCCCGACTCTGATCCTGGGCTGCCCGTCCTGACCTCCTGCCTGTCCTCGACTATGATTCTGCCTGCCCAAGGTCCTGTGTACCTTGCCTTGGCTGCCATTGCACCAGTGGAACTATCTGGTGGTACCAAGCCACAGCAAGTCCAACCCGCTTTCTGGCAGGCTCTTGTGAAAACCGGGTGCCACTTAGACTCCAGTACGAGGTGTCGGCTTACTTCATCGTCCGTCGTGGTCTAGTGGGTCCACTTCCCCTGCAGCCTGACACAAGCTGAGGGTCGTGGCAGGCAGCATAGATTCAGAATACAAGCCAGGGTCAGATACCAGGGAACACACAGAGTCAGAGTACGAACTGGGGCCACACACGAGAAGACAAGCAGATACAGACACCATACAGCAATTTAGAACTAGCTAACAACTTTGCCCAGGCGTGGGGTGTAGGGCATGCTGGACTATATGACGGGAGGTGTATGCTGATAGGCTGTTACTTTAAGAAGGATAGACAGGCGCTGTCCACGCTCTTAGGGAGTTAAAACATAGCCGGACATAGCGGCTGAAGGTAAGCCTGCGACGGGGGAATCTGACGAGGAGGAATCTGTCGGCAGCGTTACAATAGCATTACGGAGGGATTTGTGGAAGCTTAAGGGATGCTCGGAGAAATGGTTGATGAGGTTTAAAGGACAGCTACCACCAGGATGAAAACTGTATGCAAATGAGCCTGAGGGGCTCCAGGCTCCATTAATACAGTCCCTCATCCTGGTGGTAGATGCCCTTTAATGTAGATAAATGTAAAATAATGCACTTAGGCCACGGAAACAAAATGTGCAAATTTGGTCTAAACAGTCTATTACTTGGTAAAACTTAAGATTAAAAAGACTTGGGGGTATTAGTGGATGGTAACCTTAATTTTAGTGACCAGAGCCACACATCTGCTGCTACAGCAAATAAAATTATAGTATGTATTAAGAGAGGAATAGATTTTCATGATAAGGATATAGTTTTGCCCTTATACAAATCACTGGTCAGACCACACATGAAATATTGTGTACAGTTTTGGCCTTCGGTGTATAAAAAGGACATAGTAGAACTGGAATGGGTGCAGAGGAGAACAATCAGTGAGACTATGGAACTCTCTGCCGCAGGATGTTGTTATGGCGGACTCTGTACATGTTCAAGAAAGGCCTGGATGACTTCTGGAGAGCAAAAATATCACGTGTTATGGGGAAAAAACATTTGCTTAATTCTTAAAGATTGGACTTGCGTCTTTTTCAAGCCTTATACACGCGTTCCCCTACTTAAGAACACCCGACTTACAGATGACCCCTATTTACAAACAGACCTCTGGATGTTGGTAATTTACTGTACTTTTCCCTTAGGCTATGATAAACAGCTTTAATAGTTATCAAAGGTGTCTACATTTAAGTCTTATTGTTAATCCTGGTTCTTATAACAAGCCAACATTTTTAAAATGCAGTTGCCACTGAGACCAAAAGAAATTTGTATGTAGTTACAATTATAAAATATACAGTTCCGACCTACATACAAATTCAACTTTAGAACAGCCTATATACTACTAGCTGCAGATCCCGGCGTTGACCAGGATAGTACATAACTGCTCTTAGCTATAACAAAATAAGGTCTGTAGGTTTGTTCTTAAGTTGAATTTGTATGTAAGTCGGAACTGTGTACTTTATCATTGTAACCCCCAGCCAAATTTTCTTTGGTCTATGTGACAATTGGATTTTAAAAATGTTGGATTGTCATTAGAACCAGGATTAACAATAAAGCTTCATTGTAGACACCAGTGTTAACTATTATAGCTGTTTATTGTAGCCTAAGGCTAAAATGCAGTAAATTGCCAACATCCAGAGGTCCGTTTGTAACTAGGGGTCATATGTAAGTCAGGTGTTCTTAAGTAGGGGACCGCCTGTATTTATCTATGCATCTGTTTCTCCCTGGCTGTCACTCACTCGCTATCCCTGCCTGTCTTTTACTCACTTACTTTTCCTGTCTGTCTCTCCGTCAGGGTCAGCCTGGGGTACCTGGGGCCCACCAGTGAAATTGATTTTGGGGCCGCATCTACTGCTACATGGAAATATTCTGGGATCAGGAAATTTGTAGGCACTAGCGGGGTAGGGGGCTAGGGAAATAAAGGATAAATTAATTTCTACTTCCCTTTCTGCTAGTGCTCGGCTCTTGATTTGTGTATAAAGGCTGCAGGGGTCACATTGGGGCAGATTTACTTACCCGGTCCATTCGCGATCCAGCTGCACGTTCTCTGTGCTAGATTCGGGTCCGGCCAGGATTTATTAAGGTAGTTCCTCCGCCACCAAGTGGCGCTGCTGCGCTGAAAAGCAACGGAATGCGCTGGAGTTCACCGGCTCGGGCTGAGTGAAGGTAAGTGCAAGCTCCGCAAATTTTTTGTTTTATATGCGGCAATTTTTCTGAATCCGTCGGGTTTTCGTTCGGCCACGCCCCCCGATTTCCGTCGCGTGCATGCCAGCGCCGATGCGCCACAATCCCATCGCGTGCGCCAAAATCCCAGGGCAATACAGGGAGAATCGGCGCAAATCGGAAATATTCAAGTAACACGTCGGGAAAACGCGAATCGGGCCCTTAGTAAATGACCCCCATTATGTCAGGTCATTAATGTTAGGGATAGTATAAGAATCTCCCAGGCTTTCTGCTGGTGGCTGGGCTGTGATTAGGTATGTTAGTGTGCAGTCAAACTTACCACTCTGTACCACTTGTTTAGAAGCATAATCAAAGCACATGGAGGCGTGCCATGGTCGATCGCATATGTGTTTCTATGCAAACAAATCCGATCGGTAACCAGCACTAGGTGTCTTGTATTGTTTAAATGCAAGACACCGGGTGGCAGTTACAAACCAAATGCTTTTGCATAGAAACACAAATGCGATCGGCTGTGGCACGTCCCTGTGCGCTATGGTTCTGATATCAGAACCATAGCGCACAGGGACGTGCCACAGCCGATCGCATTTGTTTCTATGCAAAAGCATTTGGTTTGTAACTGCCACCCGGTGTCTTGCATTTAAACAATACAAGACACCTAGTGCTGGTTACCGATCGGATTTGTTTGCATAGAAACACATATGCGATCGACCATGGCACGCCTCCATGTGCTTTGATTATGCTTCTAAACAAGTGGTACAGAGTGGTAAGTTTGACTGCACACTAACATACCTAATCACAGCCCAGCCACCAGCAGAAAGCCTGGGAGATTCTTATACTATCCCTAACATTAATGACCTGACATAATGGGGGTCATTTACTAAGGGCCCGATTCGCGTTTTCCCGACGTGTTACTTGAATATTTCCGATTTGCGCCGATTCTCCCTGTATTGCCCTGGGATTTTGGCGCACGCGATGGGATTGTGGCGCATCGGCGCTGGCATGCACGCGACGGAAATCGGGGGGCGTGGCCGAACGAAAACCCGACGGATTCAGAAAAATTGCCGCATATAAAACAAAAAATTTGCGGAGCTTGCACTTACCTTCACTCAGCCCGAGCCGGTGAACTCCAGCGCATTCCGTTGCTTTTCAGCGCAGCAGCGCCACCTGGTGGCGGAGGAACTACCTTAATAAATCCTGGCCGGACCCGAATCCAGCACAGAGAACGCGCAGCTGGATCGCGAATGGACCGGGTAAGTAAATCTGCCCCAATGTGACCCCTGCAGCCTTTATACACAAATCAAGAGCCGAGCACTAGCAGAAAGGGAAGTAGAAATTAATTAATCCTTTATTTCCCTAGCCCCCTACCCCGCTAGTGCCTACAAATTTCCTGATCCCAGAATATTTCTATATAGCAGTAGATGCGGCCCCAAAATCAATTTCACTGGTGGGCCCCAGGTACCCCAGGCTGACCCTGACGGAGAGACAGACAGGAAAAGTAAGTGAGTAAAAGACAGGCAGGGATAGCGAGTGAGTGACAGCCAGGAAGAAACAGATGCATAGATAAATACAGGCGGTCCCCTACTTAAGAACACCTGACTTACATATGACCCCTAGTTACAAACGGACCTCTGGATGTTGGCAATTTACTGCATTTTAGCCTTAGGCTACAATAAACAGCTATAATAGTTATCACTGGTGTCTACAATGAAGCTTTATTGTTAATCCTGGTTCTAATGACAATCCAACATTTTTAAAATCCAATTGTCACAGAGACCAAAAAAAATTTGGCTGGGGGTTACAATGATAAAGTACACAGTTCCGACTTACATACAAATTCAACTTAACAAACCTACAGACCTTATTTTGTTATAGCTAAAAGCAGTTATGTACTATCCTGGTCAACGCCGGGATCTGCAGCTAGTAGTATATAGGCTGTTCTAAAGTTGAATTTGTATGTAGGTCGGAACTGTATATTTTATAATTGTAACTACATACAAATTTCTTTTGGTCTCAGTGGCAACTGCATTTTTAAAATGTTGACTTGTTATAAGAACCAGGATTAACAATAAGACTTAATTGTAGACACCTTTGATAACTATTAAAGCTGTTTATCATAGCCTAAGGCAAAAGTACAGTAAATTACCAACATCCAGAGGTCTGTTTGTAAATAGGGGTCATCTGTAAGTCGGGTGTTCTTAAGTAGGGGAATGCGTGTATAAGGCTGGAAAAAGACGCAAGTCCAATCTTTAAGAATTAAGCAAATGTTTTTTCCCCATAACACGTGATATTTTAGCTCTCCAGAAGTCATCCAGGCCTTTCTTGAACATGTACATAGAGTCCACCATAACAACGTCCTGCGGCAGAGAGTTCCATAGTCTCACTGATTGTTCTCCTCTGCACCCATTCCAGTTCTACTATGTCCTTTTTATACACCGAAGGCCAAAACTGTACACAATATTTCATGTGTGGTCTGACCAGTGATTTGTATAAGGGCAAAACTATATCCTTATCATGAAAATCTATTCCTCTCTTAATACATACTATAATTTTATTTGCTGTAGCAGCAGATGTGTGGCTCTGGTCACTAAAATTAAGGTTACCATCCACTAATACCCCCAAGTCTTTTTAATCTTAAGTTTTACCAAGTAATAGACTGTTTAGACCAAATTTGCACATTTTGTTTCCGTGGCCTAAGTGCATTATTTTACATTTATCTACATTAAAGGGCATCTACCACCAGGATGAGGGACTGTATTAATGGAGCCTGGAGCCCCTCAGGCTCATTTGCATACAGTTTTCATCCTGGTGGTAGCTGTCCTTTAAACCTCATCAACCATTTCTCCGAGCATCCCTTAAGCTTCCACAAATCCCTCCGTAATGCTATTGTAACGCTGCCGACAGATTCCTCCTCTTGTCAGATTCCCCCGTCGCAGGCTTACCTTCAGCCGCTATGTCCGGCTATGTTTTAACTCCCTTAGAGCGTGGACAGCGCCTGTCTCTCCTTCTTAAAGTAACAGCTTATCAGCATACACCTCCCGTCATATAGTCCAGCATGCCCTACACCCCACGCCTGGGCAAAGTTGTTAGCTAGTTCTAAATTGCTGTATGGTGTCTGTATCTGCTTGTCTTCTCATGTGTGGCCCCAGTTCGTACTCTGACTCTGTGTGTTCCCTGGTATCTGACCCTGGCTTGTATTCTGAATCTATGCTGCATGCCACGACCCTCAGCTTGTGTCAGGCTTTAGGGGAAGTGGACCCACTAGACCACGACGGACGATGAAGTAATCCGACACCTGGTACTGGAGTCTAAGTGGCACCCGGTTTTCACCAGAGCCTGCCAGAAAGCGGGTTGGACTTGCTGTGGCTTGGTACCACCAGATAGTTCCACTGGTGCGATGGCAGCCAAGGCAAGGTACACAGGACCTTAGGCAGGCAGAATCATAGTCGGGGACAGGCAGGAGGTCAGGACGGGCAGCCCAGGATCAGAGTCGGGGAGGTAGCAACAGGCCAAGACAGGCAGCAGAGGAGCATAGTCAGGAATGGAATCAAGGTCACAATTGGAAACCACTATAAACACAAAGGACATGGGAACAAGCTTTTTCTAAGGCTGTGAGGCCCAAAGATCTGGCAGGGAACACAGGAAGGGGCTAGGAATTTATCAGGAAAGGCGTCTGGCCAGCGCCAATTATTGGTGTGCTGGCCCTTTAAATTTAACAGAGCCGGCGTGCGTGTGCCCTATGACACCCAGCAAGGTGAGTGGCGCAGCGGGGCACACAGAGGTGCCCTTGCGACCTGAGACATGGGTCGCAGTGGCACCCATGACAATTCCCCCTCGCCTTCGGCCTCCCCCTCTTCTTGGCGTGAAGAAACCTCTGAAGAACACTATGATCCAGAATGTTGTCTTCTGGCTCCCAAGACCTTTCCTCCAGACTGAACCCCTTCCAGTCAACAAGAAGGAACTGCTTCCCTCTAAATTCATACCCAGGACCTCTTTCACCTCATAGACATTGGTGGAGTGCACCTTAGGAGCTGGAGATGGTACTTGCCGGGAGAAGTGGTTGAGGATGACAGGTTTCAAAAGGAAGACCTGAAAGAAGTTCAGGATGCGCATGGTGGGAGGAAGGCGCAGCTTATAGGCCAAGGGGTTTATGGGTTTCAGCGCCTCAAATTACCCAGAAAGCGAGGGCCAAGCTTGTAGCTGGGAATCTTCAACCGGACGTATCTTGAAGACAGCCACACTTTTTTACCCAGGGAGAAGACTGGAGGAAAGCTGCGTTTCTTGTCAGCCTGGGTTTTGCTGCAGGCGGACGCCCGAAGTAGAGACTGCCGTATTTGTTCTCAGATGGATCTGAGGTCTTGAACCAATTCCTCCACAGCAGGAACATCAGAAGGCACTGACAGAGGAAGAGGTGGGAATGGATGTCGTCCAAAGACAACAAAGAAGAGAGGGGCACCAGCAGATTCAGAGTCCAGAGAATTATATGAAAATTCTGCCCAAGGTAAGAGGTTAGACCAATTGTCCTGACGAGCAGAGACAAAGTGCCGTAGATGGCAGCCCAGAGTCTGGTTGACCCTCTCCACTTGTCTGTTAGTCTGTGAATGATAGGTGGAAGAGAAGTCCAGCTTCTAACCAGTGTCTCTTTGTGTCCTAATCTATACAAAAGAGGTGGACCAGCACTGCCCAACAATAACCACTGATCAAAACATGCCAAAATACACTCACCGGCCACTTTATTAGGTACACCATGCTAGTAACGGGTTGGACCCCCTTTTGCCTTCAGAACTGCCTCAATTCTTCGTGGCATAGATTCAACAAGGTGCTGGAAGCATTCCTCAGAGATTTTGGTCCCTATTGACATGATGGCATAACACAGTTGCCGCAGATTTGTCGGCTGCACATCCATGATGTGAATCTCCCGTTCCACCACATCCCAAAGACGCTCTATTGGATTGAGATCTGGTGACTGTGGAGGCCATTTGAGTACAGTGAACTCATTGTCATGTTCAAGAAACCAGTCTGAGATGATTCCAGCTTTATGACATGGCGCATTATCCTGCTGAAAGTAGCCATCAGATGTTGGGTACATTGTGGTCATAAAGGGATGGACATGGTCAGCAACAATACTCAGGTAGGCTGTGGCGTTGCAACGATGCTCAATTAGTACCAAGGGGCCCAAAGAGTGCCAAGAAAATATTCCCCACACCATGACACCACCACCACCAGCCTGAACCGTTGATACAAGGCAGCAACTTGTATCCTCCATTCTTGAGCAATTGCTATGGCTGCTACCACTGTAGTTACACCCCTGTGGATCCCTGTGACTACTGGCAGCATCACTGTGACTACTAATGGCTGGGGGGATCCCTGTGCCTCCTGACTACTGGAGCTATTACTGTGACTAATGGCTACTGGGGGAATCGCAGTGAATCCTGGTAAAATGGGGGCTTCGCTGTGACGACCGGCTACTGGGGACATCCCTGTGACTACTACCTACTGGGGGCATCCCTATAACACCTGGCTACCGGTGGCATCCCTGTGTCTATCTCTTTGACTAGCAGCTACTGGGGGAATCACTGTGACCACTGGTGGAATCCCTGTGACTACTGACAGCATGCCTGTGACTAATACCTACTAGGGGAATCACTACTGGGGACATCCGTGTGACGACTGGCATCTGTGGGTATCCCAGTGAATACTGGCTACTGGGGGCATCCTTGTGACTTCTACTGGTATCCTCGTGATTAATAGCTACTGAGGGAATCACTTTGACAACTGGCGGTATCCCTGTGACTAATAGCTAAGGGGAAAATCACTGTGCTTCCTGTTTACTGGGTACATCCCTGAGACTACTGGCTACAACCTTGTGGCTACTGGTGGATGGGGGAATCCCTGTAACTAATAGCTATGGGGGGAATCACTGTGCCTACTGGTTACGGGGTACATCCCTGAGACTACTGGCCGCAACCTTGTGACTACTGGTGGATGGGGGAATCCCTGTGACTACTGGCAGCAACCGTGTGACTAATAGCTACTGGGGGAATCCCTGTGACTACTGGCGGCATCCTGGTAAACACTGGCTACTGGGAGAATCATTGTGACTACTGGCAGCATCCCTGTGACTTATAGCCACTGGGGGAATCACTGAGACTACTGGCGGCATCCCCGTCACTACTGGAGCCTGGTTATTAATCCAGGCTGTGCACATCTTTCCTGAGGACCTAAGATCCAACTGGCCAACTCAACCCAGCTGAAGTTTGCTGCTGTTATGGCCGTTGCTAATAAAGGACTGTAAGTTATGCTTTACCAACGTGCCGCTGAGTGATTCCTGGATCAGGCTGTATTCCACCAAGGGCTCCCCATCTTCCATCACCAGGTATCCTTTATCCACACATCGTGGTTACCCCAGGGAGAAACCTACGCTTCCAGGCTCTCCCCCCATTTTCTTGCACACACCACCTGCTGGAGACCTGCCAGGCTGTGGGCGAGGCTTCTGTTCCTGATGCCACTAAGGACCCAGGCTTACTCCAGCTGCCGAAAAAGGCTGGGTTTCACTGGGGCATGTGGCATGTTCGTGGCGTCACAAACAGGAAATCTACTTCTGTGCCATACACTGGCACTTTGAACTGTAATTAGTTGAACTGTGTTGCCTAACCCTGCTCCTTACCAGGTTAAGGCCCTACTGTGATTGAGCATTTGCTGCCCAGACTGTGTTGTTCTGCTGCCTTGTGCTGCCTCTAGCACTGCTTCAGAACCTACAGGGTTGACCCCAGTGAAGTTCTGCTTCTACTAAACAGAGGCAAAGCGTACGTGTGACCGTACCTTAGTGTGAACACACCAAACCAATCTACCATAAGAAAATTTTTGACAACCTTTACATTCACCTGATGACAAATTACTCACACTCCGCGTGTCCCTTATACACATCAGACAGTCATTCCTAGATCTCAGCTTATGGTAGTCATATTGTCCATAGGGGCAATGCCCCTTCTCATACTAGACGGTTAGTCACATGAGCACAATTAATGATTTGACACAGGCATAAGTGGGATTGTACTTCACACATGACATCACTGTTTTCTCCTTTAAATCAGAATCACAATAAAATCTGGCTGCAGAATTTTCGTCAGATTTCTTCATTTCTCGACAGCAACATCACCAACCAACTGCACTCGCTAAAAATATTTAAGTTACTTAAGGTTATACTCAGTTATGTTATAATGGTACTGGAGCGCAATTTTGGCTTGCATTGAGTACTATTTTTAAAACACAGGCCAACTGGGTACAGACGGAGGCCCCTGACCACAGAACCAGGTAGTCGCGGACCACCAGGGGATTCAATGCCCACAGGTGGGCCAGTTCCGCCTTGCTCTAAGTGATTCTGTCTGTCTCTCATCACAGGCCATCTCTATCTCTTACTCACTCTTCATGTCATCTGACTTTCTCTCCTGCTGTCTTTCACTGCCATTTCTGTCTGTCACTCTCCTGGCCTATCTTTGGTCTCACTCACTCTCCCTGTCACTGACTTCTTCCTGCTGGCTTCACCTCCCTGTATGTCTGTCACTGCCTGCCTATCTCGGTCAATCACTCAACTAATTATCTCCCTGGCCTGTCTCTCACTCACTAACTCTCCTTCGTCTCTGTCTTTCAATCACTAACTCTTCCTGTCTGTCTGTCACTCACTCTCCCTGTCTATCTCTCTTGTCACTCACTCTCCATGTCTGTCTCTATGTTACTCACTCCCCCTGTCGTTCTCCCTGTCACTCACTATACCAATTGTCTCACTGTTCACCACTATCCCCATCTGTCTTCAGTTACTTTTACACCCCTGTTTGCTTTCTATGACAATCACACTCCCTACCTGTCTCTCACCACTCTACCTGGCAGTCTCTCAACCATCTCCCTGTAGTTCTCTCACTCACTATCACTGCCAGTCCTCTCACTCACTTCACTGCCAGTCTCTCACTCACTCTACTGCCAGTCTCTCACTCACTCTCCCTGCCAGTCTCTCACCTCACTCTCCCTGCCAGTCTCTCACTCACTCTCCTGTCCGTCTCTCACTCACTTCCCTGCCAGTCTCTAACTCACTCTCATGCAGCTATAACTACTCTCCCTGCACCAGTTCTCTCACTCACTCCCCTGCCAAGTGCGCTCACTCACTCTCCTGCCAGTCTCTAACTCACTCTCCTTGCCAGTCTCTCGCTCACCCCTGCAAGTCTTCAACTAAACTCTCCCATGCCAGTCCTCAATCACTCTCCATGCCAGTCTTCAATCAATCTCCCTCGCCAGTCTTCATCACTATCCCTGACCAGTCTTTCACCACTCTCCCTGCCAGTCTCTCACTCACTTCTCCCTGCCAGTGTCTCTCACTCCTATCCCTGCCAGCTCTCATACACTCTCCATGCCAATCTTAGACTAACTCTTCATGCCCGTATCTTACTCTCCCTGCCCGTCCATCACTCCACTCTCCTGACAGTTTCTCACTACTCTCCTGCCAATCTCTCAATATTGGGACCCTCTCTCACTCATTTCATGCCCGTCTCCACTCCTCTTACTGCCGTCTCTCACTCACTCTCCTTGTCTGTATCTACTACCTCACAACTCTTCCTGTCTTTGTCACTAACACTCCTGCCTTGTCTCTATCTCACTGCCCATGCATGTCTCTTCTCACTTTCCATGCCTGTCCCCTCTATCATCTCCCTGTCTTCACTCACTCTCCCTGTCTCTCACTCACTCACTCTCTGTCTCTCACTCACTCGCCTGTCTCTCCTCATACTACCTGACTGTGTCTCTCTTCCCTCAACTAACTCTTCCTGTCTGCAATCACACTCCCTGCTGTCTCTCTATCACTCTCCATGAATATCTCTCGGTAAACTCCACTCTCCTGCCTGTCTCTCTCACTCTCCCTGCTCTCACTCACTATCCCTGATGTGTCTCTCTTTCCCTCACAAACTTTCATGTTTGTCACTCACACTTTTTTTTACCTGACCTGTCTCTCTCTCACTATCCTGACCTTGTCTCTTCTAACTATCCTGCCTGTCTCTCTTATCCTTGCCTGTCTCCTTACTCTACCTGCCTGTCTACTTCTCTGCCTCTCTCTATTTCTCCCTGCCTGTCTCTCTCTCACTCTCCCTCACTAATTCCTGTATGTCACTAACAATCCATAGGACTGTATCTCTATCTCTCCTGCTGATCTATCTTCATTCTCCCTGCCTGTCTCTCTCTCTTATCACCTGCTGTCTCTATCACTCTCCCTTGCTGTCTCTTTCACTCTCCCATGCTCTGTATATTCACTATCCCGCTGTGTTTTTTTCTCTCTCCTCACCACTCTGCCTGTCTCTCCTTCCTGCCGTCTCTCTCTCACGCTCCATCAATAGCTCTTCCTGTCTGTCACTCACAATCCTGACGGTCCTCTCTCTCACAAACTCTCCCGTGACTGTTGTCTTTCTCTCTCTCACTTCTCCACTGCCGGTCTCTCTATCACTCTCTGCCTGTGTCTCATCCTCTCCCTCACTAACTTTATGTCGGTCACTCCACACTCCTGACTGTCTCTCTCTTCACTTCCCTCAAACTCTCACTAACTCTCCCTGTCGTCTCTCGGTCATCAATTATCTTCATGACTGTCTTGGTGACCTCAATCTCCCGTCTGTCTTGTGCCTCCATAGTCTTACTCACACATAGCTGTCTTATTCTCATTGCAATAAATAATATTAACCAATCAAAGTCATATTAAAGGACCTGTGCCAGAAATAGCAACCAATCATAGCTCTAGCTTATGATGCCACAGCAGCAGCGAAGCAGACAATGGCTCATGTATATGCCGTGTATAAGTGTATTTTGGAAAAAAGTGAAAAAGTTGGGCTCAAAACCTAGTCAGAATGTTGACTGTGCAAAATTTGGTGATTATAAAGGCGACGGTGCAGATTCCGTTACCGATTACTAGCTTTATATATTAGATCTTAATACTATTTGCTGTTTGATATGTGTCGAAAAAAGTAGAAATTTTGAATTGAAAAAAATTGTTAAATTGCTAATTTTCCAAAATTTTGGCCAAAGATTGGATTAAAAGTACCTTAGGGGGTCTGAAAAAATAGTGTTTAAAAAAATTAAAATAAACCCCAAAAAAAACTACAAAAATTAAAAAAAAAAAAAAACCTTTCTTTCCCTAGTATGATATAATAAACGTAAAAATCGAATAACATCAATGTCCAAATCGATCAAAATTATCATAACAGGTTTTCCCCAGCGTTTAACCCGTAACGGAAAATACTGCCCAAAAGTCGAAAATGAAATTTTTAAAATATAAACAATTCTATAAAATGTGAGCAAAAGGCCAACAGTACTGTAAAAAGTAGAATTGAAAAGTCCTTTAAAAATTACACCGAAATCATAACAGAATTTTGTTACAGGGTTTAATTATGTATGAAAACATTATAAAACCTATACAACTATGGTATCCTGTATGTACTGACCAAAAATAAAGTACGTATGTGGGGCGCTCAGTGAGAAAGTCTTAAATCCAGGCCCACAGAAAAATGGTGCAAATGCTTTTTCACCATTTCATTGCATTTGGATTTTTTTCCCGCTTCATGAACGGCATGAATATAAATACCGCCACAATGAGGTGCCATTTGTTACGCAGAAAAGAAAACAAGCCCTTCCTTAAACAGATCTTTACATAAAAAAGTATAGATTTTGAAGAGTGAAAAAATGGAAATGCAAAAAAAAAAAAAAAAAAAAACGAAATAGGGGCCTGGTCATTAAGGGGATATAAAGGGAACATGTCATTCATTAAATTGGCCTATATTAACCACTTCTCGATCATTTTCTTTCATGGTCCAGCTCGCATGGTTAAAAAAAAAACAAACTATGAAGTTAGAGTATTGGTTGTTTTAAAGGGGAAACCTGTCAACAGGGACTAATTTTCACTAAATACAGGGTTTGCAAAAGCCCATCAAACTTGCATTGCAAACATGCTCTGCTTTCTATAGGCATTTGCCGCACAATATAATTGTCTCTTATAACTTACCTTTCACCTGACAGCATTCCTCTGTGTAGCCCAAGGGTTGGGCTTTGGTTTTTGGATGCAATTTCAAACAACAATCCAAATCAGCAGAAAGAGAAAACAAGAGATTGCAGCCTCACCAAAAAACCATTTCTTTATTCAGAACGTGCATAGGACCGGGAGGTGTAGCACAAGAAAAAACGTCGGGCGAGGGCCATCGATTTATCATTCTTTTTAGTCTTGCCATCCTGCCAGTGGCCTATACGCTGCCTGAGATTTCTAACCAGTGTATAGACATATTTCAAAAAACAACATTGATTGTAGTGTGCTACTCAATCCCAGCCTCTTAGCCCCCACATTTATGCTCCTGTACAGCCTACTCCCCCACTGATGTTGTCATCAGGCCTTGTGAGGCTTGTGAAGGAGCAGGGGGAGGAGCTGTACAGGAAGCACAAAGGTGGGGGCAGAGAGCTGAGGAGTCTGGAGCACAAGTCCCATGTTGTTCTTTTAAATGATTACAAACCAAAGCCAACCCCTGGGACTACACAGAGGATTTTGTCAAGGTTTCAAAGTAGGTTCTAGCACACAATTCCCTCACCGGCCACGTTATTAGGTACACCTGTCCAACTGCGCTTAACACTTAATTTCTATCAGCCAATCACATGGGCAGCAACATCAGTGCATTTAGGCATGTAGACTGGTCAAGGACAATTTCGTGCAGTTCAAACCGAGCATCCGTATGGGGAAAGAAGAAAGAAAGGGATTGAGGGCCTTTTGAACGTGGAAGGGGGGGTGCTTATTGCCTTTCTTTTATTTATCGTACCTCATGGTGCCAGAAGGGGCTGAGTCTGAGTGTATTTCATAAAAACTGTGACTACGGGATTATTTTCAAGCACAACCATCTCTACGGTTTACAGAGAATGGTCCGAAAAAGAAAAAACATTCGGGAGCGGAGTCTGTGGGCGGAGGAAATGCCTTGTTGAGCCAGAGGTCAGGGTCAGAGGAGGAGAAATGGGCAGACTGGTTCGAGCTGATAGAAAGGCAACCGTAACGCCAATCGCACCCGGTAAAACCAAGTAGGCCGAGGAAGGAAGAGATTCTGAACGCAACAGTACGTGAACTTGAGGCCAGATGGCTACAGAGCAGAAGACCACACCGTGGTGCCACTCCTTTCAGCTAAAAACAGGAAAAATGAGGCTACAATTTGCACAAGCTCATCGAAAATTGGACAGTAGCAGATTGGAAAAATGTTGCCTGGTCTGATGAGTCTCGATTTCTGCCTGGCGACATTCGGATGGTGGTCGTTTTAGGGTCAGAATTTGGCGTAAACAACATGAAAGCCTGGTCATCCTGCCTTGTATCACAACGGTTAGGTTGTTGTGGTCGGTCTGTCATGGTGTGGGGAATATTTTCTTGGAAACTATTTGGGCCCCATTGTGGTACCAAATTTGAGATGTTGCAACGACAAGCTACCTGAGTATTGTGTCTGACAATGTTGCCCTTATGTCCCACATGTAACAACAATTGATAGGGCTCTTTCAGCAGGATAATGCGCCATCGTCATCATAAAGCTGGAATCATATCAGACTGGTTTGTGAAATGTCCAATGAGGTCCTTTGTACTCAAATGGCATCCACAGTCACCAGATCTCAACCAATAGATCATCTTGGAGTGGTGGAGAGAAAGGAGATTCGCATCATGGATGTGCAGCCGACAAATCGGCGGGCAACTGTGAGATGCCATAATGTCAATATGGACAAAATCTTGAGGAATGCTTATGCACCTTGTTGAATCTATACCACGAAGAATTGCGGCAGTTCTGCAGGCAAAAGGGGCGTCCAAACCCGTCTAGCATGGTTGTACCTCATTAAAAGTGCCGGTGAGTGAGATTGTAATGCAAATGCTGTCATATATTGCAATCTGCAAAACTGTCTTTGTGAAAGAACCGGTGCCTGGTGACAGGGTCCTTTAAGTAAGGGAGGGGAGAGTTTTAAAACTGAATTCAAAGTTTCCTTGCTTGAATACCTACTCCCATTAGGATTCACATCATGAGCCAGACTTAGGGGGTGACTTACATGGAGTTTTTTTTAGGCCGTTTTGGGAGTGTTTTTTAGTTTGTAAAAACGCATGCGTTTGACAGGTTGACCAATTACACTAATTCCAAGACACGTCAACAAATGCATGTATGTGTTTCCAAAAAAACGCATGGTTTTACGATTTGAAAGCCGCAATTAACTAAAAACAGCAAAAAAACAGCCTAAAAAAAAAGCCAATGTGTTTGTCCACCACCCTTCTTAAGGAGATCCTGGTCAATGATTCCCTGGGAGAAAGCAGGGCTTTTTAATTACAACTGAAGAGGGTCATAAAAGAACGCTGACCAGCGCTTTGAACAACTTTCAGGTAGTGGTTTATTAATTAGGGTAAAGGTAGATCTTCTCTATTTAAAACAGATCACAAAAGGCAAAAGATATTCCAAGAATATTGATATTACAATACAAATACATGTAACAAAATAATAAAAAAAAACGTGTTTGATACCCCCATAATATCCCTGCAGCCCCCTCCCCATAATATCACCTGCAGCCCCTCCCCCATAATATCCCTGCAGCCCCCTTCCCCATTGTTAGGGATTTTTATGCAGGGCCCCAACAGCCCTCTTGACTTTTGTAAGGTGAGTCCTAATTAACCCTTTGAGGGAGGATGAGATAGCTGCCGGCAGCGAGCTGACAGAGTAAATGAAAGACACAGTCGGTCTTCCGATGCACTCAAATCAAAACTGTTTATTTCAAACAGATACAGCTATATTTTATCACATAGAGATCAGCATTTGGGGTGTTGATAAGACACTTAGATTCTATTGGCCATTATGTTTTTGTACCAGCACATTCTGGGAAAAATGACTAGGCCTTGTTTACAGCCATGCTTATCTACACAATGGCTCCTAGAAGCTTCTTCATAACCAAAATAAATAACAAGAATACAGATGTCTGAAGGACGGTAAGAAATGCCAAGGATATTGTGAAAAGGCAAACAACAGTTTAAATGAGAAAAATAGCTGAATTAAAACGTTTAACTCTATAGCTTCTAAAAGGGAAGCATACCCCCCCCAAGGTGGCCTCTTTATCTAAGATGGCAGACAGTAGTCAAGATGGCGTCCGAAACCAGTGCGACCTCCTTAACAATTCCCCCCTTTGAGCTTTGCTGGCCTGTAACTCCATCCTGAGCGACCTCCTCAAGCTCCAGGTACCCACAGGTAGGCTAAGCCCGTACCTGCTGGACTTGTTACCTCTTCACCAGATCCCCTGGAGGCTGGTCACTCAGGGGTTACAGGCCCGCACACTCACATCACATCACTGAGTCCCCATAGTCCATAGGTTTGTAAACAGGCAGCATCATCCTCCGCTCCGGGCACTTCTCCTGTCGTGGACGGACATCTGGGACATGGTGGACTTGATGAGGGGGAACACACGACACGCAATAAGTGACAAGAGCAAAATCACAATCCCCAATATCACCCCCACTTACAGGAAACCCTTCCAATCCCCCAACCACAAAGTGAAGGACAAAGTGTCCACCCCAGAGTTTCTCTCGAGTTCCCTGGACAGTCCTTCAATCTTTTCACGAGCATGGGTAATGGATCCATAGAGGGCGATGTCATCTGGGATGTACATGCGACAAGCCACTCCCACCATCTTACAGACTCCTCCCTTCTCAGCAAGGATCATGTCCAAAGCCATGCGGTTCTGGGAAGCATCTCCGATATAGTTCACAAATCTCTGTGGATTACAATAAAAAACAGTTACCCAACCAACATCTTTACTCATAGCTCTCTGGGGAATAATGGACTCTAGACCTGCCCATATCGGATTGTGGGCCTTGTACTCATCTGGGACCCCCCTTGGTGCTCCCACTGTATCCATATAAACGTTGTCATCTAGGTGCTTCTCTCAGACCTCCAGAATCCTTTGGGATTCTCTACCTTTTCTTATGTGTCTGATTAACCTTATCCCTGGGGATCACGAGGAAGGAATACACAAGTGTTATCACAGTACACTCACCTTCCCAACCTCTAGGCCTGACCTGACTCTCCTCTCCCCACAAATCCTGTACACATCAGACACTGCTAATACAGGGCTACCTGTGCTGTCAGTGTTAAAGAAGGTCATTGTCTTGTTGCACCAACCGTAGGTAAAGTCTCCTACCCTGGGGGCATCCTGGTCACCCCTATAGATACAGTGATAGTCATGGTTGGGGTGTCCCTGAGCATACAGTCAGTCAGAAGAGACCAGCTAGCAAGAAGAATAAGTTTACAATAGAAAGCGTGGAAGCGTGCTGACTTCCCTCTAGCTTCACAGGCGTGGCACTGGTCAGCAGGACTTGGAAAGGACCATCGTAGCGAAGCTCCAGACTCTCTCTTTGGTGTCTCTTTACCACTATGTAGTCTCCAGGCTTCAGGTTATGCGTCCTGAGGTCTCTGTCCGGATCTGAAAAAGGAATCAGAAACACTTTTGCGGAGCTTTTCCAAGGCCTGGCTCAACTGTGTGGCACATTCCACCTGGTTTCCTGCCATCAGTTATAGTGTCTGTGGGAAGTAGGGGCTTAGTCTGGGTGCACAGCCAAAAAGTATTTCAAAGGAGGACAATCCCATCTTTCTGTTGGGTGTGGTCCTAACTGAATGGTGGGCAGCAGGAAAGCACTCACGCCATGGTTTCCCTGTTTCTTCCATGGCCTTCTGGATCTCTAACTTAAGAGTGCCGTTTAAAGTATCTCAAACGCACCACCAACTTGGGAAGGGTAAGGGGTGTGCAGGGCCTGTTCTACACCCAGGATGGACAAGGTTTCAGGTCTTTACCTGTCCAATGAAGTGGGTTCTGCGACCGGACTCTATGGTCTCTGGAAGTCCAAACCTGCAGAAAAATCTCACTCACCAACTTCTTTGGCTGCAGCTCTGGCAGTAGCCTTGGTCATGGAAAGCCTTCTGGCCACCCTGGAAAGAGATCAATGCACACAGGCACGTACTCCTACGTACCACTTTTGGTAGCTGGATAAAATCCATCTGCAGTCTCTGGAAGGGATACAGCAGCTTGGGTGTCACCTTCCGTGGGGTCTTTACCACCTTACCCGGGTTGTGGCGGGCACAGACTATAAAGGCTTTCACTAGTCTAGTGACAGGGGTAGTAATACCCGGGGCAAACCACTGGTGGTTTATGAGCACTAGCATGGCCATTTTGGATATGTGTGTGTCCGTGGGCTACTTGACTTACTGTCGGGTGCAGGGCTCCGGCCAGGCACACCCTCTCTCCCAGCATCCAGGTCCCATCGGCATCTAGGCTCCAGCTTTCCTCCACACTCCCTTCACTTCTGATGACACTCGGGCCACCAGGGACTGGAACACCTGTGGATCAAACTTTTAGCTCAGAACTCACCGCTGAGACTTCAGGACAGTCTCTAGGTTCCATCTGTGCAGCTGCCTTCGCCATCCCGTCAGCCACATACCTGCCCTTGGCTTGTGGAGTCACCAAATTGTGTGTGCTTTTACTTTTATTATCCCCACCTCTTGTGGAAGTAAGAGAGCATCCATGAGCTCTATAACCAGCCATGCTTAGAGGGGGTCCCTGCAGAGGTGAGGAAATCTCTAGCCTTCCATAAGGGTTCATAGTCGTGTTTAGACCCCAGAACTATACCTTGAGTATAGATGTTCGCCCTTTTACCTTCCACCAGCTGTAGCGCTTCCCTGAGTGCCATCACTTCACCTCCTGCGCTGACCTGTGTGGAGGGAGTGGTTCTGCTTGTACTACCTCATGTGCGCCACTGACCACTGTATATCCAGTGTAGAACCGTCTGTCTTCTCCTGCAGACCTGGAGCCATCTATGAGAAAAAACTCAACATCTGCGTTACTCATCCTTCTCCCCCCCCCCTCTCTGAATCCTGGAAGACTGGCGATAGAATGAAGGATTCAGAGCTGTGCACCTTCTCAGTGTATCCTGGGGCATCAGGAGTGCACACTGGAGTCTGAGCTGTCTGGCCTTGGCTCAGATGCTTGGGCTGTACTTGGGTGAGGACACTGTGCAAGGTATGTGGGGTTTGCACTGTAGCCGAGTGATCTAGGGTCTAGGATCAGCTCACTGGCCTTGCTGAGCAGATTGCTGGCTGCAGCTACTAACACATGAGGGGCTCCCCACACGACTGAGTCTAACCGGGCCTAATAGTTGGGCCACTGGGGAGGCCACCACGTTCCTGGGCTAGGACACCTGTCTCCTAGATACTCCGTGCAAAATAAAATAAAAGGTCTGGTTCAGTGGCATGTGCCTAGGGCCGGGGCAGACAGGATTTGCCAGCTTAAGGCTATGGAATACATCAATTGCCTCCTGACTAAGGGCAAATGGGGAAGAGGCAATTCAGTCAGAAAGGGGCAGCAGATCTTATCCCAGGCCTGCAGGAGCTGGCCAGTCCTAGAAACATGTGAAGAGGCTTAGGGCCTCAGGACAGGGGCACATTCTGGACTGCCAGCTTTCTTCCCAGGTGTCTGCCTGTGGCTGAGAAGCAGTGGCCTAGGAAGACCACCTTCTCCTGGCAGTACCGGAGTTTGTCTCTGGGAACTTTGCAACCCTTCTGGAACAGAAAACACATAAGGTCAATAAATGCATCCTGGCAAACAAAAACAGTAGGTCCTCCACATACTGAAAAGGAGAACATCCAGTAAGGGGCTAGTCTGCCAGTCTACTCCCTGTAGGGCCGTGGGGTACTGGCTGGGTGAGTTTTACCCCCCCTTGTGGGAGTCTACATCAGGTATACTGGAATACTGAACTGGTAAAGGCAAATAGGTACTGGCAATTTTCATGTAAGGGCACAGAGAGGAAAACATTTGCCAAATCAATAACAGTGAATAATATGTCACTCTCAGGGACTGCTGCCAGTTTGGGCTAGGGACCACTGGGCTTCAGTACACTCATTGGCAGCTTGGAGGTCATGGACCATGCTACATGTATCCGGCTGTTCTTTCTGAGTCTTTTCTTGACCGGGAATGGGCTAAAATCATCATCGGACTAGCAGGGGAGAGTTCTACAATGAAAGGCGATAACTCTGTTTGGGGGGGCTGTTCTCGCTGACATCCTTGTCCGTAACTACCCCCCCTTGTCTTGCCCTGTGGGGGCCGTCTCCGCCACTCACTACAGTAATATCTCCTCCCCGCAACGCCCACTTGGGTTGGTCGGTTGAGACTTCCGGAGATGTTGTCAATCTCACTTTGGTGTGGTCTGTGAAACATCCTCTATTCCCTCTGAACGTCAATGTGTCAGAGTCCCTCCACCACATCTCCAGCCCAGTGTTCTGTGCTACCTATAAAGTTCTGGCCAGACTCCAACGTCTCAATAAAATCCAGGTACACTTAAGATGGTTTTTAATCAAAAAAGAACAAAAGTCAGTCATAGGCTCTGTAATACAGTCGGGGGGCTCATTCTTGCTTAGTCTGTTCATGGGGTACACAGGAGGACATCACATCATACTGTATTCTTGTTCCACAATCAAATAAATTCCTTCAAGTTTTTTTTAGATTGTCAGGGAGAAGTCTAAACGCAGCGATCTACCCCTCCCAAATGTAAATATTCTCACTAGCCTGTAAACCACGAGATAACAGAACACAGATTCCAAGCAACTCAATATGGAGAAATTCAGTTTTCCGTGAACATCAAGGTCACTGTCGATAAGACAGACACAGCACATGTCAGTTCTTCACAAAACAAAACGCAGCTTCAACAGCCCCCACCCTTTTGTTAACCCCATAAATGCCAGAAAGCAGGTACCGGAGACATTGTAACACTTTTTATAGTAATTTTTCTCTAATTGTCGGGATCAATAAATTTTAATAATACTCAAACAAACAACATCCCTCACTCCAAGACCCCTAGCAGACGCCCGAAACATGGTCAGGTGTTTTCCTACAAAGCCCCACAACAGCTTTTATGGTTGCCAACAGCAATCAACTTTCAGGGACTTGAAGGGAATATAACTTAAAATGGCCGCCACTGAAAAATGGCAGGGCGTGTCATCTTCTCTAACCACCAGCTACAGGGGTGGAGTCTGGATTACAGGGGCCATTTTTCACTCCAAGGAAAATATAATAAAATCTCTTTTTCTCAAATTCTTTCCACATCAAAAACTTTGAAATGTCCCTTATCGCCTGTCTGTTTCTTCATTGGGCACTCTGAAGGATTCCAGTCACTCTGTCCTAGTCCGTCCGTCAAAGTCAGAGGCTCTAAGTGTCTGTTTCCAAATCTGATCAAGTTTTCTCAGTTTCCAAATCTGATCAAGTTTTCTCACTTGTACAATCATCAGATCATCTGACACATCCCAAAACCTTCAAACCTTCAATACTTTCATTTCAACACAAAACTACCAGCCCTTATGTCCGATCATGTCAACTTGCACTTTTCCATCAGTCCTACTTAACTCAACAACCTTCTATCTCTGTGCATCTTTCCCCTCCATGTGGGACACAATCTGAGTAGCTTTTCTAGGTCCGCACCCTTGGCTTACTTTACTTTGCTTACTTCCCATCACAAATGTCTACAACTGCAACACTGCCAGACCTGTCCCCCACAGACACAACGAATCCGACACCTTGTGTGACCGACCCCAAAGAAACTAGATACCAGACTTCCACAGAGGACTCTTTACCAAGTCTCCCTTATTGACTCTTAACCAAATCAACTCTCTTTACTGAACTACTCTCTCCTTGACTCTTTACCAAGTCAACTCTCTTACTGACTCTTTACCAAGTCACTACTAGTTCTTACAGTCATCCACAAAGTCGTTCAGACTCCAAAATGAAGCTAAACACACACTTGATCAGAGTGGGTCTCCGCTGCACGTGCACAAATTGAGCTCTATACCTCTATGGGTAACCCTATTGACACTAGTCAAACAGTACTATAGACACTGGTCTCATAGTCGTGTTTAGGACCCAGAACTATACCTTGAGTATAGAGTTCGCCCTTTTACCTTCACAGCTGTAGCGCTTCCCTGAGTGCCGTCACTTCACCGCGCCTGCGCCCTGTGTGGAGGGAGTGGTTCGCTTGTAATACTCTGTGCGCCACTGACCACTGCAATCTGCATAGAACCATCTGTCTTCTCCTGCAGACCTGGAGCCATCTATGAGAAATAAAACTCAACATCTGGGTTAATTACCCTTCTCTCCCCCTTCTGAATCCTGGAAGACTGGATAGAATGAAGGATTCAGAGCTGTGCACTCTATCAGTGTATCCTGGGGAATCAGGAGTGCACATGGAGTTTAGCTGTCTGGCCTTTGGCTCAGAGGCTTGGGAGTACTTGGGTGAGGACACTGTGCAAGGTATGTGGGGGTTTGCACTGTAAGTGAGTGATCTAGGGTATAGGATCGCTCACTGGCCTTGCTGAGCAATGCTGGTGCAGCTACTACACACATGAGGGGCTCCCACCACTCTAGTCAAAACCGGGCCTAATAGTTGGCCACTGGTGAGGCACCACGTTCCTGGGCTAAGACACCGTTCTCTTGACATCCGTGCAAATGAAATAAAAGGTTGGCCAGTGGCATGTGCTAGGGCCGGGGCAGACGATTTGCCAGCTTAAGGCTATGGAATGCATCAAACTGCCTCTGACTAAGGGCAAATGGGGAAGAGGCAAGCCGATTCAGAAAGGAGCAGCATGGGCTGGAGGCAGCAGACATTATCCCATTCCTGCAGGAGCTGGCCCAGTTCATATCCTCCTTAACAATTCCCCCCTTTGAGCTTTGCTGGCCTGTAATTCCATCCTGTGTGACCTCCTCAAACTCCAGGTACCCACAGGTAGGCTAAGCCCGTACCTGCTGGACTTATTAACTCTTCACCAGATCCCCTGGAGGCTGGTCACTCAGGGGTTACAGGCCTGCACACTCAAATCACATCACCGAGTTTCTATAGTCCATAGGTTTGTAAACAGGCAGCAGCATCCTCCGCTCCGGGCACTTCTCCTGTCGTGGACGGCCATCTGGGACATGGTGGACTTGATGAGGGGGACCACACAACACGCAATAAGTGACAAGAGCAAAATCACAATCCCCAACATCACCCCCACTTAAAGGAAACCCTTCCAATCCCCCAACCACAAAGTGAAGGACAAAGTGTCCACCCCAGAGTTTCTCTTGAGTTCCCTGGACAGTCCTTCAATCTTTTCACGAGCATGGGTAATGGATCCATAGGGGGCGATGTCATCTGGGATGTACATGCAACAAGCCACACCCACCATCTTACAGACTCCTCCCTTCTCAGCAAGGTTCATGTTCTAAAGCCATGCGGTTCTGGGAAGCATCTCGAATATATTCCCAAATCTCTGTTGATTACAATAAAAAAACAGTTAACCCAACCAACATCTTTGCTCATAGCTATCTGGGGAATAATGGACTCTAGTCCTGCCCATATCTGATTGTGGGCCTTGTACTCATCTGGGAACCCCCTTGGTGCTCCCACTGTATCCATATAAACGTTGTCATCTAGGTGCTTCTCTCTCAGACCTCCAGAATCCTTTGTGATTCTCTACCTTTGCTTATGTGTCTGATCAACCTTATCCCTGGGGATCACGAGGAAGGAATGCACAAGTTTTATCACTGTACACTCACCTTCCCAGCCTCTAGGCCTGACCTGACTCTCCTATCCCCACAAATCCAGTACACATCAGACACTGCTAATACAGGGTTACCTGTGCTGTCAATGTTAAAGAAGGTCATTGTCTTGTTGCACCAACCGTAGGTAAAGTCTCCTACCCTGGTCGGTCCTATAGTTACAGTGATAGCCATGGTTGGGGTGTCCCTGAGCATACAGTCAGTCAGACGAGACCAGCTAGCAAGAAGAATAAGTAAGCATGGAATAGAAAGCGTGGAAGCATGCTGACTTCCCTCTAGCTTCACAGACGTGGCACTGGTCAGCAGGACTTGGAAAGGACCGTCGTAGCGAGGCTCCAGACTCTCTCTCTGGTGTCTCTTTACCACCACGTAGTCTTCAGGCTTCAGGTTATGCGTACTGAGGTCTCGGTCTGCATCTGAAAAAGTAATCAGAAACACTTTTGCGGACCTTTTTCAAGGCCTGGCTCAACTGTGTGGCATGTTCCACCTGGTTTCCTGCCATCATCTCTTGGGTCTGTGGGAAGTAGGGGCCTAGTCTGGGTGCACAGCCAAAAAGTACTTCAAAGGGGGCAATCCCATCTTTCTGGTGGGTGTGGTCCTAACTGAATGATGGTCAGCAGGAAAGCACTCGCGCCATGGTTTCCCTGTTTCTTCCATGGCCTTCTGGATCTCTAACTTAAGAGTGCGGTTTAGTCTTTCAATCCCACCACTAACTTGGGGATGCTAAGGGGTGTTCAGGGCCTGTTCTACACCCAGGAGGGACAAGGTTTCAGGTCTTTACCTGTCCAATGAAGTGGGTTCTGCGACTGGACTCTATGGTCTCTGGAAGTCCAAACCTGCAGAAAAATCTCACTCACCAACTTCTTTGCCTCAGCTCTGGCAGTAGCCTTGGTCATGGGAGAAGCTTCTGGCCACCCTGGAAAGAGATCAATGCACACAAGCACATACTCTTACGTACCACTTTTTGGTAGCTGGATAAAATCCATCTGCAGTCTTTGGAAGGGATACAGCAGCTTGGGTGTCACCTTCTGTGGGGTCTTTTCCACCTTACCCGGGTTGTGGCGGGCACAGACTATAAAGGCTTTCACTAGTCTAGTGACAGGGGAAGTAACGCCCGGGGCAAACCACTCGTGGTTTATGAGCACTAGCATGGCCATTTTGGATATGTGTGTGTGTCCGTGGGCTACTTGACTTACTGTCGGGTGCAGGGCTCCGGCCAGGCACACCCTCTCTCCCAGCATCCAGGTCCCACCGGCATCTGGGCTCCAGCTTTCCTCCACACTTCCTTCACTTCTGATGACACTCGGGCCACCAGGGACTGGAACACCTGTGGATCAAACTCTGTGGATCAAACTTTTAGCTCAGAACTCACCGCTGAGACTTCAGGACAGTCTCTGGGCTCCATCTGTGCAGCTGCCTTCGCCATCCTGTCAGCCACATACTTGCCCTTGGCTTGTGGAGTTACCAAATTGTGTGTGGTTTAACTTTTATTATCCTCACCTCTTATGGAAGAAAGAGAGCATCCATGAGCTCTTTAACCAGCGTGCCATGCTTAGAGGGGGTCCCGGCAGAGGTGAGGAAATCTCTAACCTTCCATATGGGTTCATAGTCGTGTTTAGACCCCAGAACTATACCTTGAGTATAGATGTTCGCCCTTTTACCTTTCACCAGCTGTAGCGCTTCCCTGAGTGCCGTCACTTCACCTCCTGCGCTGACCTGTGTGGAGGGAGTGGTTCTGCTTGTACTACCTCATGTGCGCCACTGACCACTGCATATCCAGCATAGAACCATCTGTCTTCTCCTGCAGACCTGGAGCCATCTATGAGAAATAAAACTCAACATCTGGGTTAATTACCCTTCTCTCCCCCCTCTCTGAATCCTGGAAGACTGGCGATAGAATGAAGGATTCAGAGCTGTGCACCTTATCAGTGTATCCTGGGGAATCAGGAGTGCACACTGGAGTTTGAGCTGTCTGGCCTTTGCTCAGATGCTTGGGATGTACTTGGGTGAGGACACTGTGCAAGGTATGTGGGGTTTGCACTGTAAGTGAGTGATCTAGGGTCTAGGATCAGCTCACTGGCCTTGCTGAGCATATTGCTGGCTGCAGCTACTAACACATGAGGGGCTCCCCACACGACTGAGTCAAACCGGGCCTAATAGTTGGGCCACTGGGGAGGCCACCACGTTCCTGGGCTAAGACACCTGTCTCCTTGATACTCCGTGCAAAATGAAATAAAAGGTCTGGCTCAGTGGCATGTGCCTAGGGCCGGGGCAGACAGGATTTGCCAGCTTAAGGCTATGGAATGCATCAACTGCCTCCTGACTAAGGGCAAATGGGGAAGAGGCAATGCAGTCAGAAAGGAGCAGCATTGGGCTGGAGGCAGCAGACCTTATCCCAGTCCTGCAGGAGCTGGCCAGTCCTAGAATCATGTGAAGAGGCTTAGGGCCTCAGGGCAGGGGCACATTCTGGACTACCGGCTTTCTTTCCTCTGTCAGGTGTCTGCCTGTGGCTGAGAAGCAGTGGCCTAGGAAGACCACCTTCTCCTGGCAGTACCGGAGTTTGTCTCACGAAACTTTGCAACCCTTCTGGAACAGAAAACAAATAAGGTCAATAAATGCATCCTGGCAAACAAAAACAGTAGATCTTCCGCATACTGAAAAGGAGAACATCCAGTAAGGGGCTAGTCTGCCAGTCTACTCCCTGTAGGGCCATGGGGTATTGGCTGGGTGAGTTTTACCCCCCTTGTGGGAATCTGCACCAGGTATACTGGAATACTGAACTGGTAAAGGCAAATAGATACTGGCAATCCTCATGTAGGGGCACAGAGAGGAAAACATTTGCCAAATCAATAACAGTGAATAATATGTCACTCTCAGGGACTGCTGCCAGTTTGGGCTAGGGACCACTGGGCTTCAGTACACTCATTGGCAGCTTGGAGGTCATGGACCATGCTACATGTATCCGGCTGTTCTTTCTGAGTCTTTTCTTGACCGGGAATGGGCTAAAATCATTATCGGACTAGCAGGGGAGAGTTCTACAATGAAAGGCGATAACTCTGTTTGGGGGGGCTGTTCTCGCTGACCTCCTTGTCCGTAACCACCCCCCCTTGTCTTGCCCTGTGGGGGCCGTCTCCGCCACTCACTACAGTAATATCTCCTCCCCACAGTCGAAACACGCCCACTTGGGTTGGTCGGTTGAGACTTCCGGAGATGTTGTCAGTCTCACTTTGGCGTGGTCTGTGAAACATCCTCTATTCCCTCTGTACGTCAATGTGTCAGAGTCCCTCCACCACATCTCCAGCCCAGTGTTCTGTGCTACCTATAAAGTTCTGGCCAGACTCCAACGTCTCAATAAAATCCAGGTACACTTAAGATGGTTTTTAATCAAAAAGGAACAAAAGTCAGTCATAGGCTCTGTAATACAGTTGGGGGGCTCATTCTTGCTTAGTCTGTTCATGGGGTACACAGGAGGACATCACATCATACTGTATCCCTGTTCCACAACCAAATAAATTCCTTCAAGTCTTTTTTAGATTGTCAGGGAGAAGTCTACCCCTCCCAAATGTAAATGTTCTCACTAGCCTGTAAACCACGAGATAACAGAACACAGATTCCAAGCAACTCAATATGGAGAAATTCAGTTTTCCGTGAACATCAAGGTCACTGTCGATAAGACAGACACAGCACATGTGAGTTCTTCACAAAACAAAACGCAGCTCCAACAGCCCCCACCCTTCTGTTAACCCCTTAAATGCCAGAAAGCAGGTACTGGAGACATTGTAACACTTTTTATAGTAATTTATCTCAAATTGTCGGGATCAATAAATTTTAATAATACTCAAACAACCTCCCACACTCCAAGACCCCTAGCAGACGCCCCAAGCATGGTCAGCTGTTATCCTACAAAGCCCCACAACAGCTTTTATGGTTGCCAACAGCAATCAACTTCCATCGACTTGAAGGGAATATAACTTAAAATGTCCGCCACTGAAAAATAAACTGACTTAAAATGGCCGCCACTGAAAGATGGCAGGGCGTGTCATCTTCTCTAACCACCAGATACAGGGGTGGAGTCTGGATTACAGGGGCCATTTTTCACTCCAAGGAAAATAGAATAAAATCTCTTTTTCTCAAATTCTTTCCACATCAAAAACTTTGAAATGTCCCTTATCGCCTGTCTCTTTCTTCATTGGGCACGCAGAAGAATCCCGGTCACTCTGTCCTAGTCCGTCCGTCAAAGTCAGAGGCTATAAGTGTCTGTTTCCAAATCTGATCAAGTTTTCTCACTTGTACAATCATCAGATCATCTGACACATCCCAAAACCTTCAAACCTTCAATATCACTTTTCATTTCAACACAAAACTACCAGCCCTTATGTCCGATCATGTCAACTTGCACTTTTCCATCAGTCCTACTGAACTCAACAACCTTCTGTCTCTGTGCATCTTTCCCCTCCATGTGGGACACAATCTGAGTAGCTTTTCTAGGTCCGCACCCTTTGCTTACTTTACTTTGCTTACTTCCCATCACAAATGTCTACAACTGCAACACTGCCAAACCTGTCCCCCACAGATACAACGAATCCGACACCTTGTGTGACCGACCCCAAAGAAACTAGATACCAGACTTCCACAGAGGACTCTTTACCAAGTCTCCCTTATTGACTCTTAACCAAATCAACTCTCTTTACTGAACTACTCTCTCCTTGACTCTTTACCAAGTCTGTCGGCTGCACATCCATGATGCGAATCTCCCGTTCCACCACATCCAAAGATGCTCTATTGGATTGAGATCCGGTGACTGTGGAGGCCATTTGAGTACAGTGAACTCATTGTCATGTTCAAGAAACCAGTCTGATATGATTCCAGCTTTATGACATGGCGCATTATCCTGCTGAAAGTAGCCATCAGATGTTGGGTACATTGTGGTCATAAAGGGATGGACATGGTCAGCAACAATACTCAGGTAGGCTGTGGCGTTGCAACGATGCTCAATTAGTACCAAGGGGCCCAAAGAGTGCCAAGAAAATATTCCCCACACCATGACACCACCACCACCAGCCTGAACCGTTGATACAAGGCAGCAACTTGTATCCTCCATTCTTGAGCAATTGCTATGGCTGCTACCACTGTAGTTACACCCCTGTGGATCCCTGTGACTACTGGCAGCATCACTGTGACTACTAATGGCTGGGGGGATCCCTGTGCCTCCTGACTACTGGAGCTATTACTGTGACTAATGGCTACTGGGGGAATCGCAGTGAATCCTGGTAAAATGGGGGCTTCGCTGTGACGACCGGCTACTGGGGACATCCCTGTGACTACTACCTACTGGGGGCATCCCTATAACACCTGGCTACCGGTGGCATCCCTGTGTCTACTGGCGGCATCTCTTTGACTAGCAGCTACTGGGGGAATCACTGTGACCACTGGTGGAATCCCTGTGACTACTGACAGCATGCCTGTGACTAATACCTACTAGGGGAATCACTACTGGGGACATCCGTGTGACGACTGGCATCTGTGGGTATCCCAGTGAATACTGGCTACTGGGGGCATCCTTGTGACTTCTACTGGTATCCTCGTGATTAATAGCTACTGAGGGAATCACTTTGACAACTGGCGGTATCCCTGTGACTAATAGCTAAGGGGAAAATCACTGTGCTTCCTGTTTACTGGGTACATCCCTGAGACTACTGGCTACAACCTTGTGGCTACTGGTGGATGGGGGAATCCCTGTAACTAATAGCTATGGGGGGAATCACTGTGCCTACTGGTTACGGGGTACATCCCTGAGACTACTGGCCGCAACCTTGTGACTACTGGTGGATGGGGGAATCCCTGTGACTACTGGCAGCAACCGTGTGACTAATAGCTAATGGGGGAATCCCTGTGGCTACTGGCGGCATCCTGGTAAACACTGGCTACAGGGGGAATCACTGAGACTACTGGCGGCATCCCCGTCACTACTGGAGCCTGGGGAATCTCTGTGACTCCTAGCTACTGGGGACATCCCTGTGACTACTGGCAGCATCCCTGTGAATTCTGGCTACTGGGGGCATCCCTTTGACTACTGTTTACTAAGGGCATCCCTGTGGCTAATGGGAGCATCACTGTGAATACTGGGGGCATCCCTTTGACTACTGTTTACTGAGGGCTTCCCTGTGGCTAATTGTCAGGCTTGCGGGTTGTGGATCCACTGCACCACTGCAGATGATGACTCAAGTCACTACCTGGGACCGGAGACTAAGTGGTACCCAGTTTTCACCAGAGCCCGCAGCAAAGCGGGTTAGACAAGCTGCGGCGTGGTACCACCAGGTCGTTCCTCAGGCGTGACTTGTCTGCAGTGGCGGCCAAGGTTGAGGTACAAGAACGGCAATCAATCTCGTGGTCAAAGTCCAAGCACAGGGTCAGGACAGGCGGCAGAGATGCAACATCAGAGTTCAATCCGGGGTCAGGAACAGGAGGTCCAAGCAGAGGGTTACGGGAACACAGGACAGCAGCACGGAGGATCACTGGTACACGGGAACACGGAGGAGCTCAGGTAACACAGGAACACGTAGGAACGCAGGAGACACAGGAACGCAGGCTAATCGCAGTAAAGCTTTCTCTCAGACTGTGAGGCACAAAGATTCGGCAGGGCTTGGAGGAAGAGGCAGGCTTATATAGAATTGGACAATATGGCCAGCGCCAATTAATGGCGCGCTGGCCCTTTAAATCTGGAGAAGGAGCCGCGCACGCGCCCTAGTAGTCGGGGAAGCGTGCACACCACGGAGGGGAGCGAGCCGGGAGGCGGGGGCTGAGCAGCACGAGTAAGCCTGCGACCCGCAATATGGGTCGCGGGACCACCCGTGTGACTAATGGGTGCATCACTGTGACTACTGAGGGCATTATGATGGCCACAATGGGCATCACTGTGACTAATAGCTACATCACTGTGACTATTATAATAATAATCTTTATTAATATAGCGCCATCATATTCCGTAACGCTTTACAAATCATAGAGGACAAGTACAAATATAATAAAACATGACAGAGCACAAACATTCGTATGGAACAAGAGGAGTGATGTCCCTGCTCGCAAGAGCTTACAGTTTATGAGGAGGAGTGGGGTGACACAAGAGGTAAAAGAATATATAATGGTCAAGCCATTCTTCTTAAGGGAATAGAACAAAATATAATAAATGGAATTGCTGTCGCTTGACCCAGTCATCAGCCGTCATCTTATATACAAGGTCCAGGGTGAATGGGACTGCAGAGAAGTCTGGTGCCTGCTGGTTGCTGGATAACAGATGGGATCTATTGGGGGCAGGTACTCACAGCATTGTCGTGGTTACTGTTGGCCTTATTGTAGCTACAGAGGACTAGCACTTTGACTAATGGCTGCTGGGGGCTGCTGGTGCGACTACTGGCTACTGAGGTCGCCTTGAGTATTGGCTATTGTGTGGGGGCAATGTGACCATTGGCTTCTGTGTGTGGGCTCACAATTCTGCACTCAATATTGAGTACTGTGTTAGTTCTATTTTTATGTACTTAACTAGGTTCGGTAGTGCTTTCATGAACTGGTTCTGCTACTGCATTTTTTTTAGAATCCGGTTATTTGGCTGTATTAATGGTATGGTTCTAGCTCTAGTACTGTATTTATAGTATGATCTTGGCTCTGGTGCTGTATTTAACATTATTCTGGTGTTGTATGTGTTCTATCTTCTGAATCTATGCAGATAACACAACATTTTGGTATTTATTGGTTGGAAAAGGGAAGTCTATATATGAGTTAATATGTTTTTCATTTACGATACAAAAAGGTTGATTTAAATAATATATATATTGTGAGACACTGAAGGGGTTAACGGTGGATGGGCGGTATGTTTCCCCTAGGTTTTGCTATTATGCAAGGCCTTAGTGCTGAGGTTGGGTTGTCCAGCACCTTGGACACAGGTGGTGGGAACAGCCCCAATCAGCCTTTTTTTT
>CM033641.1:191669627-191718771 GCA_019512145.1 Engystomops pustulosus
TTTTTTTTAAAACCGCTCAGCAGAGCTCAGAGTGTTGTCTCTCTCTGGAAGGAGGCTGGAGAGCACACAGCCCTGACCTCTGTGCCTGGAGCAGCCAAGTGATTTTGTATAGTGGTGAGTTAGTGAACACCTGTATAGTTAGCACCCTGACGGGTAGGATTTTTGTTTATTTAATGCCTGAATGTGAAGGCTGTTTTATTTTGCTGCTACAATAAACGCAGGCGAGACCTGTTTTGGACTAAACCTTGGTGTCACTGTCTTGAACTGCATCACAGCACCCCGCTACCACGGTCTCTACTGGGCCAAATCTCCCACAATATATACAATGTGCATTTTAAATATTGAAATAGGTGATTAGAGTAGGCACCATTTGTTCCTGTGCAGCACCACCGTCAGTATTGAGCCTGCTTTTAAAAATTTTAATCCCACTATTATTTGTAGGGACCATATTGGCCTACTGATGGTCCTGCAGTATGATAGTATTTAGCTTCTTTACAGCTAAATCCTATTCTTAGTAAGGACCTATACAATATCCAATTTTTATTTTACCTTGATATTAATTGATTTTTAAAGTGACAATTAAATAAGGTAAATAATGTAATAATAAAACTTCTGTACAGATTGCTGAGTGCTTCATCCTGTTGGCTCTATGGGGTGTATATATAAGGGCTTGAAATAGGCGCAATTCCCGGTATATGGCCAGGACGTGGAGCATAGAGGTGCATGCTCGGTGGTGTAGTGGGCCGAGGAAGGAGCTCCTGTCACATGTCTGCGCTCTACCTATAGCTGGTGCAGGCTATGGTGCAATTCAATGCCAGATAGGATCTGGCACAGAACTGGCCGCGGCGCAACCCCCGGTGGATTTACCCGGAGGCTACAGCAGATGCCAGAGTATTATTTCACACGCTGGTGCACCATTCACCAGAATCTGATAAGTCTTCTATGTGTGATGTCGCTCTACCTGTATCTATTAAATACTGTGATAATCTTTTACTGTTTTGTTCCTATCTATTATACTGTGGGAATGGAAAATATTCAGACACCTTAAAATTTTTTATTCTTTGTTTCATTGCAGCCAGTTGGTAAGATCAAACTAATTATTTTATTTGCTGATCAATGTACACTCTGCACCCCATCTTGACAGAAAAAAAAATGAAATGTAGATATTTTTGCAAATTTATTAAAGAAGAATAACTGAAATATCACATGGTCATAAGTAATCTTTGCTGTGACACTTTTATTTAACTTTATTTAACTTGAGATTGTTCTACTCCTTCATTGGCGTTCAGCTTCTTTTAATTAAACTGATTGGACTTGATTAGGAGAGGCACACACCTGTCTATATAAGATCTGACAGCTCACAGTGCATGTCAGGGCACATGAGAATCATAAGATCAAGGAATTGTCCAAGGACTTCAGAGACAGAATTGTGGCAAGGCACAGATATGGTTATGTTTACAAAAGAATTTTTGATGCACTCAAGGTTCCAAAGAGCATCAGCCAAACTAACCAATTGTGGGAGAAAATCCTTTGTGAGAGAGGTTAAGAAGAAACGCAAGATCACTGTGGCTGAGATCCAGAGATGCAGTAGGGAGATCCAAGAAAGTCAAATATCACTGTAGCCCTCCAGCTCAGACTGGGCCGAAGGTTCACCTTCTAACAAGACGATGACACTAAGCACACAGCTAAAATAACAAAGCAGTGGCACCAGAACAATTATGTGACCATTCTTAACTAGACCTGTCAAAACCCTGACCTAAACCTAATTGACCATCTCAGAATTAGAAAGAGAAGAAAGAAAAGCGATACAAGCGCCACATGTGTGAAAGCAGTTTCAGGCTTGGTAAAAAAAAAAAAATATATATGATTGGTAATCTGCTCACCTTTTCTGGTTGTACAAGCGGTACAACTCGTATAGTAGCTTAGGTATTGTAGTGGTCTCGGCAGTCGTCCTGGTTTTTTTCCGGCAATAGAATTCGTCGGAGAACAGAGTAGTAAATGTATGGCAATGTATGATGCTGTATATAACTGAGGAAGAGCCCGGTCCGGGCTCGAAACGCGTATTATTCAGCCTATGAATAAAGATATTCATTTATGAAAAGGAACTATTCTGAGTGATTGGCGCTGCTGATAGCCTGGAAGATTGCCATACATTTACTAATTGACCATCTCTGGAGAGACTTCAAAAAGGTGGCCACAAACGTTCATATCTAGATCTACATTTCTGGGTTTATTTGTCAAGAAGGGGTGCAGAGTGTACATTTTATAAGCACAAAACTTCTTTGATCTTACCAATTGGCTGCAATGAAACAAAGAATAAGAAAAAATATACAGCGGTCTGAATAATTTCCATACCCATTGTATATAGGTGCTACTTCTCATTTTTCACTTCACACTTGGTTTGGACTTCAACAACTGCCTATGAAAGCCTTAATGTGAATGCAGCCAGGTGGTAATGGGTCACAACTGTTCTGATGGCATGAGAGGGGCTTCCTTAATATTGGAAATAAAGAAATTCTCACTATTAAAGAAAAAACAAAAAAAATAAATTTAGTTTTATTAACTTAAGGCAAAATATATATATAAATGTAACAATAAGAAACACTTCCCTGGTCGTCCTTCCTGGTCACCTGGCCTTCTCCAAGTTATGGACATAAGCTCAAGACTTTCCTTGTGTGGCCGGCTCGTTGGAAAGTCTTCACAATACCTAGGCGGGACCCAGCTAAAGTGTTTTTGATATCTATTCCTAGGTCAAATGCATCAACTATGCTTGCTTTCTGTGGTGATACCTGAATCTAAATTATAGGTACAATGTTGGCTGTTTGCAGTAATGGCTATCAGACAATGCATTGCTGTCTGCTTTTGCAGCAATTACTATTCTAGCATGTATATTTAAATGTTTGCTGTTTGCAGTAATTGCTATTCTAGCATGCATAGATGTAAGGGGTTAATTCTAGCATACATTCAGCAGGTCCACTGTTTGTAAGATGGTTGATCTAAGCATGCTGTTGTTTGCAGTGATGACTTATCCACACATGCAAGTAAAATGTCTGCTCTCTGCAGAGATTACTTATCCAAGCAATTACAATGGTGGCACTTTTCAGGGATGACTATTACTAGCATGCAACACAAAAAGGGGAGATCTGTACTTACAATATTTAAAGGAAACCTACCACTACGGATCTACCTATTAAGGAAGATCCAGTGGACGGTGCATCTAACGTATGTAAGGATAGCCCTTTTTAGGACTAATCCATTACTCCCCTTTATCGTTTGTAATCTTTAACCGGTTAAGGACCGGGCCCTTTCCTGTTTTTTCATTTCCGTTTTTAACTCCCCACCTTCAAAAATCTATAACTTTTTTTATTTTTACACGTAAAAAGCTATGTGACGGCTCATTTTTTGCGTAACAAATTGAACTTCATAGTGATCGCATTGAATATTCCATGCCATTTCACTGGGGTCAACCCTGTAGGTTCTGAAGCAGTGCTAGAGGCAGCACAAGGCAGCAGAACAACACAGTCTGGGCAGCAAATGCTCAATCACAGTAGGGCCTTAACCTGGTAAGGAGCAGGGTTAGGCAACACAGTTCAACTAATTACAGTTCAAAGTGCCAGTGTATGGCACAGAAGTAGATTTCCTGTTTGTGACGCCACGAACATGCCACATGCCCCAGTGAAACCCAGCCTTTTTCGGCAGCTGGAGTAAGCCTGGGTCCTTAGTGGCATCAGGAACAGAAGCCTCGCCCACAGCCTGGCAGGTCTCCAGCAGGTGGTGTGTGCAAGAAAATGGGGGGAGAGCCTGGAAGCGTAGGTTTCTCCCTGGGGTAACCACGATGTGTGGATAAAGGATACCTGGTGATGGAAGATGGGGAGCCCTTGGTGGAATACAGCCTGATCCAGGAATCACTCAGCGGCACGTTGGTAAAGCATAACTTACAGTCCTTTATTAGCAACGGCCATAACAGCAGCAAACTTCAGCTGGGTTGAGTTGGCCAGTTGGATCTTAGGTCCTCAGGAAAGATGTGCACAGCCTGGATTAATAACCAGGCTCCAGTAGTGACGGGGATGCCGCCAGTAGTCTCAGTGATTCCCCCAGTGGCTATAAGTCACAGGGATGCTGCCAGTAGTCACAATGATTCTCCCAGTAGCCAGTGTTTACCAGGATGCCGCCAGTAGTCACAGGGATTCCCCCAGTAGCTATTAGTCACACGGTTGCTGCCAGTAGTCACAGGGATTCCCCCATCCACCAGTAGTCACAAGGTTGCGGCCAGTAGTCTCAGGGATGTACCCCGTAACCAGTAGGCACAGTGATTCCCCCCATAGCTATTAGTTACAGGGATTCCCCCATCCACCAGTAGCCACAAGGTTGTAGCCAGTAGTCTCAGGGATGTACCCAGTAAACAGGAAGCACAGTGATTTTCCCCTTAGCTATTAGTCACAGGGATACCGCCAGTTGTCAAAGTGATTCCCTCAGTAGCTATTAATCACGAGGATACCAGTAGAAGTCACAAGGATGCCCCCAGTAGCCAGTATTCACTGGGATACCCACAGATGCCAGTCGTCACACGGATGTCCCCAGTAGTGATTCCCCTAGTAGGTATTAGTCACAGGCATGCTGTCAGTAGTCACAGGGATTCCACCAGTGGTCACAGTGATTCCCCCAGTAGCTGCTAGTCAAAGAGATAGACACAGGGATGCCACCGGTAGCCAGGTGTTATAGGGATGCCCCCAGTAGGTAGTAGTCACAGGGATGTCCCCAGTAGCCGGTCGTCACAGCGAAGCCCCCATTTTACCAGGATTCACTGCGATTCCCCCAGTAGCCATTAGTCACAGTAATAGCTCCAGTAGTCAGGAGGCACAGGGATCCCCCCAGCCATTAGTAGTCACAGTGATGCTGCCAGTAGTCACAGGGATCCACAGGGGTGTAACTACAGTGGTAGCAGCCATAGCAATTGCTCAAGAATGGAGGATACAAGTTGCTGCCTTGTATCAACGGTTCAGGCTGGTGGTGGTGGTGTCATGGTGTGGGGAATATTTTCTTGGCACTCTTTGGGCCCCTTGGTACTAATTGAGCATCGTTGCAACGCCACAGCCTACCTGAGTATTGTTGCTGACCATGTCCATCCCTTTATGACCACAATGTACCCAACATCTGATGGCTACTTTCAGCAGGATAATGCGCCATGTCATAAAGCTGGAATCATCTCAGACTGGTTTCTTGAACATGACAATGAGTTCACTGTACTCAAATGGCCTCCACAGTCACCAGATCTCAATCCAATAGAGCGTCTTTGGGATGTGGTGGAACGGGAGATTCACATCATGGATGTGCAGCCGACAAATCTGCGGCAACTGTGTTATGCCATCATGTCAATAGGGACCAAAATCTCTGAGGAATGCTTCCAGCACCTTGTTGAATCTATGCCACGAAGAATTGAGGCAGTTCTGAAGGCAAAAGGGGGTCCAACCCGTTACTAGCATGGTGTACCTAATAAAGTGGCCGGTGAGTGTATTTTGGCATGTTTTGATCAGTGGTTATTGTTGGGCAGTGCTGGTCCACCTCTTTTGTATAGATTAGGACACAAAGAGACACTGGTTAGAAGCTGGACTTCTCTTCCACCTATCATTCACAGACTAACAGACAAGTGGAGAGGGTCAACCAGACTCTGGGCTGCCATCTACGGCACTTTGTCTCTGCTCGTCAGGACAATTGGTCTAACCTCTTACCTTGGGCAGAATTTTCATATAATTCTCTGGACTCTGAATCTGCTGGTGCCCCTCTCTTCTTTGTTGTCTTTGGACGACATCCATTCCCACCTCTTCCTCTGTCAGTGCCTTCTGATGTTCCTGCTGTGGAGGAATTGGTTCAAGACCTCAGATCCATCTGAGAACAAATACGGCAGTCTCTACTTCGGGCGTCCGCCTGCAGCAAAACCCAGGCTGACAAGAAACGCAGCTTTCCTCCAGTCTTCTCCCTGGGTAAAAAAGTGTGGCTGTCTTCAAGATACGTCCGGTTGAAGATTCCCAGCTACAAGCTTGGCCCTCGCTTTCTGGGTAATTTGAGGCGCTGAAACCCATAAACCCCTTGGCCTATAAGCTGCGCCTTCCTCCCACCATGCGCATCCTGAACTTCTTTCAGGTCTTCCTTTTGAAACCTGTCATCCTCAACCACTTCTCCCGGCAAGTACCATCTCCAGCTCCTAAGGTGCACTCCACCAATGTCTATGAGGTGAAAGAGGTCCTGGGTATGAATTTAGAGGGAAGCAGTTCCTTCTTGTTGACTGGAAGGGGTTCAGTCTGGAGGAAAGGTCTTGGGAGCCAGAAGACAACATTCTGGATCATAGTGTTCTTCAGAGGTTTCTTCACGCCAAGAAGAGGGGGAGGCCGAAGGCGAGGGGGAATTGTCATGGGTGCCACTGCGACCCATGTCTCAGGTCGCAAGGGCACCTCTGTGTGCCCCGCTGCGCCACTCACCTTGCTGGGTGTCATAGGGCACACGCACGCCGGCTCTGTTAAATTTAAAGGGCCAGCACACCAATAATTGGCGCTGGCCAGACGCCTTTCCTGATAAATTCCTAGCCCCTTCCTGTGTTCCCTGCCAGATCTTTGGGCCTCACAGCCTTAGAAAAAGCTTGTTCCCATGTCCTTTGTGTTTATAGTGGTTTCCAATTGTGACCTTGATTCCATTCCTGACTATGCTCCTCTGCTGCCTGTCTTGGCCTGTTGCTACCTCCCCGACTCTGATCCTGGGCTGCCCGTCCTGACCTCCTGCCTGTCCCCGACTATGATTCTGCCTGCCTAAGGTCCTGTGTACCTTGCCTTGGCTGCCATCGCACCAGTGGAACTATCTGGTGGTACCAAGCCACAGCAAGTCCAACCCGCTTTCTGGCAGGCTCTGGTGAAAACCGGGTGCCACTTAGACTCCAGTACCAGGTGTCGGATTACTTCATCGTCCGTCGTGGTCTAGTGGGTCCACTTCCCCTAAAGCCTGACACAAGCTGAGGGTCGTGGCATGCAGCATAGATTCAGAATACAAGCCAGGGTCAGATACCAGGGAACACACAGAGTCAGAGTACGAACTGGGGCCACACATGAGAAGACAAGCAGATACAGACACCATACAGCAATTTAGAACTAGCTAACAACTTTGCCCAGGCGTGGGGTGTAGGGCATGCTGGACTATATGACGGGAGGTGTATGCTGATAAGCTGTTACTTTAAGAAGGAGAGACAGGCGCTGTCCACGCTCTAAGGGAGTTAAAACATAGCCGGACATAGCGGCTGAAGGTAAGCCTGCGACGGGGGAATCTGACAAGAGGAGGAATCTGTCGGCAGCGTTACAATAGCATTACGGAGGGATTTGTGGAAGCTTAAGGGATGCTCGGAGAAATGGTTGATGAGGTTTAAAGGACAGCTACCACCAGGATGAAAACTGTATGCAAATGAGCCTGAGGGGCTCCAGGCTCCATTAATACAGTCCCTCATCCTGGTGGTAGATGCCCTTTAATGTAGATAAATGTAAAATAATGCACTTAGGCCACGGAAACAAAATGTGCAAATTTGGTCTAAACAGTCTATTACTTGGTAAAACTTAAGATTAAAAAGACTTGGGGGTATTAGTGGATGGTAACCTTAATTTTAGTGACCAGAGCCACACATCTGCTGCTACAGCAAATAAAATTATAGTATGTATTAAGAGAGGAATAGATTTTCATGATAAGGATATAGTTTTGCCCTTATACAAATCACTGGTCAGACCACACATGAAATATTGTGTACAGTTTTGGCCTTCGGTGTATAAAAAGGACATAGTAGAACTGGAATGGGTGCAGAGGAGAACAATCAGTGAGACTATGGAACTCTCTGCCGCAGGACGTTGTTATGGTGGACTCTATGTACATGTTCAAGAAAGGCCTGGATGACTTCTGGAGAGCTAAAATATCACGTGTTATGGGGAAAAAACATTTGCTTAATTCTTAAAGATTGGACTTGCGTCTTTTTCCAGCCTTATACACGCATTCCCCTACTTAAGAACACCCGACTTACAGATGACCCCTATTTACAAACAGACCTCTGGATGTTGGTAATTTACTGTACTTTTGCCTTAGGCTATGATAAACAGCTTTAATAGTTATCAAAGGTGTCTACAATTAAGTCTTATTGTTAATCCTGGTTCTTATAACAAGTCAACATTTTAAAAATGCAGTTGCCACTGAGACCAAAAGAAATTTGTATGTAGTTACAATTATAAAATATACAGTTCCGACCTACATACAAATTCAACTTTAGAACAGCCTATATACTACTAGCTGCAGATCCCGGCGTTGACCAGGATAGTACATAACTGCTTTTAGCTATAACAAAATAAGGTCTGTAGGTTTGTTAAGTTGAATTTGTATGTAAGTCGGAACTGTGTACTTTATCATTGTAACCCCCAGCCAAATTTTTTTTGGTCTCTGTGACAATTGGATTTTAAAAATGTTGGATTGTCATTAGAACCAGGATTAACAATAAAGCTTCATTGTAGACACCAGTGATAACTATTATAGCTGTTTATTGTAGCCTAAGGCTAAAATGCAGTAAATTGCCAACATCCAGAGGTCCGTTTGTAACTAGGGGTCATATGTAAGTCAGGTGTTCTTAAGTAGGGGACCGCCTGTATTTATCTATGCATCTGTTTCTTCCTGGCTGTCACTCACTCGCTATCCCTGCCTGTCTTTTACTCACTTACTTTTCCTGTCTGTCTCTCCGTCAGGGTCAGCCTGGGGTACCTGGGGCCCACCAGTGAAATTGATTTTGGGGCCGCATCTACTGCTATATAGAAATATTCTGGGATCAGGAAATTTGTAGGCACTAGCGGGGTAGGGGGCTAGGGAAATAAAGGATTAATTAATTTCTACTTCCCTTTCTGCTAGTGCTCGGCTCTTGATTTGTGTATAAAGGCTGCAGGGGTCACATTGGGGCAGATTTACTTACCCGGTCCATTCGCGATCCAGCTGCGCGTTCTCTGTGCTGGATTCGGGTCCGGCCAGGATTTATTAAGGTAGTTCCTCCGCCACCAGGTGGCGCTGCTGCGCTGAAAAGCAACGGAATGCGCTGGAGTTCACCGGCTCGGGCTGAGTGAAGGTAAGTGCAAGCTCCGCAAATTTTTTGTTTTATATGCGGCAATTTTTCTGAATCCGTCGGGTTTTCGTTCGGCCACGCCCCCCGATTTCCGTCGCGTGCATGCCAGCGCCGATGCGCCACAATCCCATCGCGTGCGCCAAAATCCCAGGGCAATACAGGGAGAATCGGCGCAAATCGGAAATATTCAAGTAACACGTCGGGAAAACGCGAATCGGGCCCTTAGTAAATGACCCCCATTATGTCAGGTCATTAATGTTAGGGATAGTATAAGAATCTCCCAGGCTTTCTGCTGGTGGCTGGGCTGTGATTAGGTATGTTAGTGTGCAGTCAAACTTACCACTCTGTACCACTTGTTTAGAAGCATAATCAAAGCACATGGAGGCGTGCCATGGTCGATCGCATATGTGTTTCTATGCAAACAAATCCGATCGGTAACCAGCACTAGGTGTCTTGTATTGTTTAAATGCAAGACACCGGGTGGCAGTTACAAACCAAATGCTTTTGCATAGAAACAAATGCGATCGGCTGTGGCACGTCCCTGTGCGCTATGGTTCTGATTCTAAACAGAGGCAAAAGCCCCCGCCCCCCGCCACAAAGTAACTTTTACCGTACCTTAAGTGTTTTAACCACCAAACCAATCTACCGATAATAAATTTTGAAAACCTTTACATTCACTGATGACAATAACCTTCCACTGCTCCGGTGTCCCTATACCACATAGACAAGTCATGCCTAGATCTCATCTTATGTAGTATGATTTATATATCAAAAAAAACGGAAAAGGGGGAAATAAATAAGACTAAAATGCCATTGGATAGTAGTGAAAACGTGAAAACATTATTGTTACATGATGATTGATAAAAACATATGTGAAAATAAACAATGAAGGATTGGCTCAGGTAGACGCAAGTTCATATAGACCAGGACTCCTGAGATACGGAAATAAATGCTACAGAGTAAAAAGCACCGCTGATTAACAAAACGCAGTAGTAAGTTATAGCGGTATATATGCCCCACATAATTAGCAGCAGTTGGAAATGGGTACTTAGCGTATCACATCAGGGACTAAGCTAGTCATTAAGCCCATAAAATAACATTTTCAAACAGCTGCAAGTGCCAGCCCTGTACTCATAGTTACCTGTCGCTAGAGATGCCCCAAACCGCTCGTTTCAAAACCCCCGTTCTTTCCTCACGAGAAGACGGCGGTTGAAACCGTCGCGTTGGGATAAAGTAAACGCACGTTGGGGAGTATAATGGGATAACAAGTAAACCTTCCTGTGCATTTTGTTATACAGGCCTCAGGTGTGTTTGTCACCCATTATTAATATATTTCATTTTTCACCATAGATATTACACATTTTGATTTATGTAGTATATGTCATAGGGGCAATGACCTTTCATACTGAGACGGTTAGTCACGAGCACAATTAATGATTTGACACAGGCATAAGTGGGATCTTGTCCTTCACACATGACATGTTTCTTCTCCTTAAATCTAGAATTAACCATAAATCTGGCAGCCAGAATTTTTTCAGTCAGATTTTCTCATTTCCGACAGACACAATCCCAACACTGCACTCCTCTGATCGCAAAATATTTGTACTAAGGTATACTCAGTTATGTGGTTTGGACTGGAGCGGCTATTTTGGCTGTGCATTGAGTACTATTTTTTAAACACCGGCAATGGTAACAGAAGGAGGCCCTGAACAGAACCAGGTGATAGCGAGCCCCCAGGGGAATTCAACGCCCAGTGGGCCAGTCCGAATTCTCCCTGCTGTCTTCCACTGCTCACTAAAACTCTCATGACGTCTACTGTCTTTTACTCACTAACATCTTCCTGTACTTCTGTGCTCCACCTCCACTGTCTAATCTCTCGTCACTCACTCTACCTGTCACTCTGGTCAACTCTACTACCCCCCGTGTCTGTCTCTCTGTCATCCCTCGCCTGTCTGTCTCCCTTGCCTCACTCTCACCGCCATGGCTGTTCTCCCTGTCACTCACTCCTATCCCATCTGTCTCTCAGGATTACATTCACTCCCTCGTTTGTTTCTAATGACACTCACACTCCTAACTGTCCTTCTCATATTACCTCTTCACTTCCCTCCTGTCCTCATATCTCTCAGTCGAAGTACTCAATAAACGCCGAGCCAGTATCAACACACTCATCCGGCAAGTGTCTCAACTAACTAATCATGCAGGGTACATCAGTCACCAACTCATCATAGAATCTCTACACCTCATCTCTCCTGCACTTCATCTCACATCATCCGCTGGTCTCCTCTCACTCACTCTCCTGACAGTTTCTCACTCACTCTCTCTGTGTCTCCACTCACTCCTTCTCCGTCCATTCTCTCACATCACTCATCCCCTTTCTGTCTTCACATCAACTCTCCCTGTTCTCTACTCACTCACTTCTTTCCTGTCTAACTCTCAACACTCTCCCTGTCTCCTAACTCCTTCCCTGCCTGTCTCGTCTCTCTCCTCACACTCTTCCCGGTTGTCAACTCACACTCCCTGCCTGTCTCTCTCACTGCCCCTGCCTTTTCTTCTCTCACTTACCTGCCTGTCCCCCTCTCTCCAGCTTTCTTCTCGTCTCTCACTTAACCTCTACCTGTCTCTACTAAATCACTCACTGCCTCTGTCTCTCTACTCCCGCACATACTCTTCCTGTCTTCACTCCACTCCCGAAGTTCCTGTCTCTCTCGGCACTCTCCCTTCCTTATTCGGGATCTGTCCCGGAGATCCCTCCCAATCTCCCTTCCATTTCTCTCTCCTCCCCTCTCCACCTTCCTTTCCTCTTGTCACTCTCAACACTTCATGTTTCCTCTCGTCGATCGGGCTTACCCTCCCTTGTTCGCGTTTCTCATCCCTCTCACCTTTCTTTTTCTCTCATCTCGGCTCCTTGCCCGGTCTCTTCTTACTCTCCCCCTGCCTGTCCTCTCTCTCTCTCTGCCTTTCTTCTCCTCTTCTCCTGCCTGTCTCTCTCCTCCACTTCCCTCCACTCACGTCTTCCTGTCTGTCAACTCTCTCACACTCCTGTGACTTTTCCTCGTCTCTCACTCTCCCTTGCCTGTCCTCCTCTCTCACGTCATACCCTTCCTTTCGTCTTCTCCTCACTCTCACATTTTTGCCTTGCTCTCTTATCCCATCTGCCTTCCTTTCCACCTCTCTCTCAATGCCCCTTCCTTCTCTCTCTCTCACTACCTCTTCGTTCCTTTCTTTCCCTCCCCCACTCCCTTTCTCTATCACAGTCTCCCTTCCTTTTCTCTCTCTCACTTCTCCTGTTCTCTCTCTCCCCTCCTTTCTCCGTCGTACGTACTCTTCACTTGTCGCCCTTCCTCTCTCGCCTCTCTCTTCTTCATCCCTTCCTTTTCTCATCTCATCTTCCTGTCTCTGGTCCCATTCCTTTTTCTCATTATCTCTGCTCACCTCTTGCCGCTTTCCGTCTCTCTCACTCTCTCCTCACTAGCTCTTCCTGTCTGTCACTCACACTCCCTGACTGTCTCTCTCTCTCTCACTCTCACTGCTCTCCTGCCTGTGTCTCTCTCTCACTCTCCCTGCCTGTGTCTCTCACTCACTCTCCCTGCCTGTCTCTCTCACTCTCCCTGCCTGTATCTCTCTCACTCTCCCTCACTAACTCTTCCTGTCTGTCACTCACACTCCCTGACTGTCTCTCTCTCTCACTCTCCCTCACTAACTCTCACTCACTCTCCCTGTCTTCTCTCTCTCACTCTCCCTCACTAACTCTCACTCACTCTCCCTGTCTGTCTCTCTGTCACTCAATTACTCTTCCTGACTGTCTTGGTCACTCAATCTCCCTGTCTGTCTTTTTGCCTCCATCCGTCTTACCTCACACATAAGCTGTCTTATTCTCATTGAATAAATTAACTATTAACCAATCAAAGTTCATATTAAGGACCTGTGGCAGAATAGCAACCAATCATAGCTTAGCTTATGACTGCCACAGCAGCAGCAGCAGACAATGGCTCCTGTATATGCCGGTTTATAAGTGTATTTTGGAAAGCACAAGGTGTAAATTTTGGCTCAAAACCTAGTCAGAATGTGACTGTGCAAAATTTGGTGATTATAAAGGCGACGGTGCAGATTCCTTTAGCAGATTACTCAGCTTTATATATTAGATAATACTATTTTGCTGTTATGACTATGTGTCGAAAAAGATGAAAATTTTGAATTTCGAAAATTGCACATTTTTCCAAATTTTGGCCAAATATTGGATAAAAGTACCTTAGGGGGTCTGAAAAATAGTTAAAAAAAATTAAAACAAACCCAAAAAAACCTACAAAATAAAAAAAAAAACCCTTTCCCTAGTACTGATATAAATAAACAGTAAAAATGATAAGCATCACATGTCCAAATCAATCAAAATATCATAACAGTTTTTCCCCAGCGTTTAACCCCGTAACGGAAAATAGTGCCCAAAGTCGAAAATGCCATTTTTAAAATATAAACAATTCTATAAAATGTGATCAAAAGGCCATACAGTACTTTAAAAAGTAGCATTGAAAATGTCTTTAAAAATTACACCGAATTCAATACAGAATTTTTTTGTACAGGTTTTAATTATTGTATGAAAACATTATAAAACCTATACAAATATGGTATCCCTGTGATCGTACTGACCCAAAAAATAAAGTATTTGGGGCGCTCAGTGAAAGTCATAAATTCCAAGCCCACAAGAAAATGGTGCAAATGCATTTTTTCACCAATTTCATTGCATTTGGATTTTTTTCCCGCTTCCCATTACACGGCATGGAATATTAAATACCGCCACAATGATGTGCAATTTGTTATGCAGAAAACAAGCCCTTAAACAGATCTTTACATAAAAAAGTTATAGATTTTTGAAGAGTGAAAAATGGAAATGCAAAAACGAAATAGGGCCTGGTCATTAAGGGGATAAAGGGAACCTGTCATCATAAATTGACCTAATAAACCACTTCTCGATCATTTTTCTTTCATGGTCCAGCTCGATGGTAAAAAAAAACAACTATGAAGTTAGATGTTATTTGGTTGTTTTAAAGGGAACCTGTCAACAGGGACCTCATTTTCACTAAATACAGGTTGCAAAAGCCCATTACACTTGCATTGCAAACATGCTTCTGCTTTCTCTAGGCATTTGCAGCACAATATAATTGTCTCTTATAACTTACCTTTCACCCTGATAGCATCCTCTGTGTAGCACCAGGGGTTGGGCTTTGGTTTGGATGCATTTCAAAAAACAATCCAAATCAGCAGAAGAAACACAAGAAATTGCGGCACTCACCCAAAAAATCTTCTTTATTCAGAACGGTGCATAGGACAGGGAGGTGTAGCACAAGAAAAACTTCGGCGACGGGCCATCGATTATCCTTCATTTTTAGTCTTGCCATCCTGCCAGGTGGCCTATACGCTGCCTGAGATTTCTCTACCATTGTATAGACATATTTCAAAAAACAACACTTGACTTGTATGTGCTACTCACTCCTCAGCTCTTAGCCCCCACCTTTATGCTCCTGTACAGCTCCTCCCCCACTGATGTCTGCTCATCAGGCTGTGAGCTCTGTGAAGGAGCAGGAGGGAGGAGCTGTACAGGAGCACAAAGGTGGGGGCAGAGAGCTGAGGAGTCTGGAGCACAAGTCACATGTTGTTTTTTAAATGCTTACAAACCAAAGCCCAACCCCTGGGACTACACAGAGGATTTTGTCAAGGTTCAAGGTAGGTTATAGCACACAATTACCCTCATCGGCCACTTTATTAGGTACACCTGTCCAACTGCTCGTTAACACTTAATTTCTAATCAGCCAATCACATGGCAGCAACTCAGTGCATTTAGGCATGTAGACATGTCAAGACATCTCCTGCAGTTCAAACCGGCATCATATGGGAAGGTGATTTGAGTGCCTTGAATGTGGCATGGTTGTGGTGCCAGAAGGGCGGTCTGAATATTTCAGAAACTGCTGATCACTGGGATTTTCAAGCACAACCATCTCTAGGTTATCAGAGAATGGTCCGAAAAAGAAAAACATCCAGTGAGCGGCAGTTCTGTGGCGGAATGCCTTGTTGATGCCAGAGGTCAAAGGAGAATGGCAGACTGGTTCGAGCTGATAGAAAGGCAACATTAACTCAATCGCCACCCGTTACCAACCAAGGTAGGCAGAAGCCATCTCTGAACGCACAGTACGTCGAACTTTGAGGCAGATGGTACACAGCAGCAGAAGACCACACCGGGTGCCAATCCTTTCAGCGAAAACAGAACGAGGCTACAATTTGCACAAGCTCATCAAATTGGACAGTAGAAGATTGGAAACGTTGCCTGGTCTGATGAGTCTCGTTTTCTGCTGCGACATTCGGATGGTAGGTCGAATTTGGCATCAACAACATGAACATGGTCCATCCTGCCTTGTATCAACGGTTCAGGTTGTTGGTGTGGGGTCATGGTGTGGGGAATATCTTGGCACTCTTTGGGCCCCTTGGTACCATGAGCACGTTGCAACGCCACACCTACCGAGTATTGTTGCTGACCATGTCCATCCCTTTATGACCACAATGTACCCAACATCTGATGGCTACTTTCAGCAGTATAATGCGCCATGTCATAAAGCTGGAATCATCTCAGACTGGTTCTTCTTGAACATGACAATGAGTTCACTGTACTCAAATGGCCTCCACCTCCACCAATCTCAATCCAATAGAGCCTCTTTGGGATGTGGTGGAACGGGAGATTCGCATCATGGATGTGCAGCCGATAAATCTGCGGCAACTGTGAGATGCCATCATGTCAATATGGACCAAAATCTCTGAGGAATTCTTCCAGCACCTTGTTGAATCTATACCACGAAGAATTGAGGCAGTTCTGAAGGCAAAAGGGGGTCCAACCCGTTACTAGCATGGTGTACCTAATAAAGTGGCCGGTGAGTGTATATTGTAATGCAAATGCTTATATTATATTTGCAATGCAGGTGTAATCGGCACAACCTGTTTTTAGTGAAAATAAGGTCCCTGGTGACAGGTTCCCTTTAAGTCAGGGAGGTGGAGAGTTTAAAACTGAATTCAAAGTTTCCTTGCCTTTGAATACCTCCTCCCATATGATTCACATCATGAGCCAGACTTAGGGTGGTGACATACATGGCGTTTTTAGGCCGTTTTTGGGTCGTTTTTAGTTTGTAAAAAACGCATGCGTTTTTGACAGGTTTGACCAATTACCCTAATTCAAACCTGTCAAAAATGCATGTGTTTCCAAAAAAACGCATGTGCTTTTACGATCTGAAAGCGCATTAACTAAAAACAGCAAAAAAACAGCCTAAAAAAGCCATGTGTGTCACCACCCTTAAGGAGATCTGGTCAATGATTTCCCTGGAAGCAGAGCTTTAATTACACTGAAGAGGGCATAAAAGAAGCTGACCAGCTGCTTGACAACTTTCATGTAGTGGTTTATTAATTAGGTAAAGGTAGATCTTCTTTATTTAAAACAGGATCACAAGGCAACAAAGAATATTCCAAGAATATTGATATTACAATACAGCTCACAATTTAACAAAATAATAAAAATAAACGTTTACTGATACTATACCAGGATGATTAGCTAGCTAAATATTAACTAATGGTTGCAACATAACCATGTAAAGCCACCACAACAGGGGACATCATCTCTCCCAGTTTTTCTAGTAAAAACACTGTTCATCATAAAGGCTTCTACAGCCATTGCAAGATTGTAATTTTGATAACACACAATAATATTCCCTCAAGTCTTATCTAAATCGTAATGTGTTGTTCTAAATGTAGCTTATATTCACTTTAACACCGTCATGACTGCAAAACGTCCTATTTGCACATGCCCCGTTCAGAAAGGACGTTTACAAACATCTTGACAGTGACCAACTTCAAACAGCTATGTCTCCTGAACCCTGGCACATAGAAACAAGCCCTCAACGACCTGGCCCTTTTCTGTTTTTCATTTCCATTTTTCACTCCCCACCTTCAAAAATCTATAACTTTTTTATTTTTACATGTAAAAAGCTCTGTAAGGGCTTGTTTTCTGCTTAACAAATTGTACTTCATAGTGACGCTATATAATTATCCATGGTGTGCACCGGGAAGTGGGAAAAAAATTCCAAATGCTGTGAAAATGGTGAAAAATCACATTTACGCTGTTTTCTTGTGGGCTTGGATTTTACGGCTTTCACTGTGCGCCCAAAATGACATGCCTACATCATGCTTTGGGTTGCTACGATCATGGGGATACCAAGTTTTTTCAGATGATTGCTTGTTCATGTCCCATGGTGGAAGTAATAAAAATGTAAAAAGAAAATTAAAAAAAAGATGTTCTTAAATAATAAATACATGAATAAAAATGTTCATAAGGCACACTAACATATAAAATGACATATAATATAAAAAAGTCAAAATCGTAAAAAAAATCCCCACACATATAGAACCACCGCATCCGTAACGACCCATAAAATAAAAATAAATGATTATTGAACCCACATCATCAATCCCATAAAAAAAAAAAACTCTTAAAACCCATCAAAATTATGATTTTTACCTATTTCATCCCACAAAAGATGAAATAAAAAGTGATCAAAAATGTATCTACTCCAGAATGATATTGGTGTAAAGTACAAAATGTTCAGCAAAAAAAGACAAACCATCCACCAGCTCTATATAGATTTTCCCCCACATTAGGTTTATTTAGCAAATTTATTAAAATGTAAGAAAAAATAAATATGGTATCCCCGTAATTGTAGTGACCCATAGAATAAACATTAGGGTCACTACACATATACTTAGAAGTCAGAAACTTCTCTAAAAGTGCGATTTATTAAAGGGGTTTTCCCATGAAGCTCCTGGGGAGCCCTTCGTGGATACTCAGCTGAATCCAGGGACTCCTCCATGGCCTTGTTTCTTAAAATACTATAAAAATGGCAGGAGTGCAGGAGAGACTGGAACGTGAGCTTGTAAAAGCCATACCTGATGTGATTTTAAGCAATATGTATCATCCTATGTGACTCCGGTTTGATTTGTTACTTGAAATGTGATAAGGACTGCGTTCCTGTTCTTCTTTTTGTACTTTGGCTACTAATAAATCAAATTTTAAAAAATTGAATATTCCCTTTACTTACATGGAAGGTGAAGTACCATCGGTGATAGAACCATTAGGTTTCAGTTTACTGTCCCAAAGTGAATCAGATGTTGCTAAGGACACCAAACTCCTTCTAGACATAACTGAGAATGCTCCAGGGAGGGAAAATGTTGTCAAAGTCATCCAGTTTAGGGGAGAAATAAAGTTATAATTTTGCCCAATCTTGCAGGCTGGCAGTCCTCTTGAGATTTTTCGAAAATCAGGTATTAATTGATATGATAGCACTGTTTTACCCTAGAGCTCTTCCTAATGTATCCACATATGAGCAATTGGCTCTAAAATGGTTATTATCAGACCGACAGACAAGGGTGGGAAAATAGTTTTGATGACAAGAGTACTAAGGTATTTTAGTGGGGCCATAAGACAGCTTGGAGATAGAGAGGTATAAATGCCTCTTGTCAAGGACCCCAAAAAATAAAATTAAAAGCAAGCTACAGACTTTACTGCGTACATTTATAAAAATAGGAGTGATTTCTGATAGAACTGCCAAAAAACTCTTCCCTTTGTATCCCAAAAAATGTTTCTTCCACAAGGACACAAATCCCTAAAATGCTCTCCAAGGTGCCACATTGTGGCAGGAATTGGATTGATTACAAAATCTACGTCTCCATAGAGAAACTTGGGACAGGGCATCATATTCATGTCCTATCTTTCTCCCGGCTACAGAACGGTGCCACATACGGCGCCATCCACCCATTGCCAGCCTATGGGGGAACGTATATCCAACATTTATACGTCCCCCAACGGCCTTGTGAATGAGGGCTTAGATGGAATAAAACCCTGAGAGGAGAGTTGGTGCAGAGTAGGTGTATAACCCTACGTGACTTCTTGGTAAATTCACCTCCTAGCAGGCAGAAATTATAGCCAGATGCAGGACAAGAGTAGGGCTTGTGCCGTGGCAGAGCAGGAAGTAATCCCCTCCCTGTACTGCCACAATGCACAGCACATCTGCCAGCTCCAGCAGTGCAATGACGACACAGCGTCGCTGGTGCTGGGCGCTATACTGCAAGACAGAAAATGCCACTGGAGAGACCAGAGGAAAGGTGAGTTGTTTATAAATAAAAAAAAACTTCCCCTGCCAAATAAAGGGGAGGAAGGAATGAGGGACAAAGGAGAAGTGGCCATAATTAGAGGGCATAGTGGGGGGAAATTAAAAAGGGGGCATAAGGAGAGGGACCACTATAAGTGGGGGCATAATGGAGGGAGCATTCTAAAAAGCAGAATAAGGAGAGGGGGGACTATAAACTGGTGCATAATGAGAAGGGGAATTATAAATGTGGGCATTATGTATAAGTTAAGTATATTGGTATAGCCCTCTTAAATCATTCCAATTTCTCATGTGGCCCAATGGGAAAATGAATTTCCTACCTCTGCCTTAGACAGTTTAGAGGAAAATTTATTGTTCGCAAGTGTATGATGAAATCTCCGCTGCTCTGGATACATCAAAGCTCAGGCTTCTTGATGTATCAGGCAGGGCTGCTGCGTAGCATATATTTCCATGCCAGATTCTACCTGCAGCGAATGCGCATGGCATGAGTGCCCCTTGTCAGTCCACTCTGCCATGTACCTCTTCATACCCCCTTGACGTAAAGTGGATAATAATCATAATGCCTGGTGGTGTGCAAGGCTTTGCGATTATTCCATGGCCTAGTCACCAGTTTTCTGTTGTAGAAGCCCTGATAAATGTGTAAGTGGTAGTGTTATTTTAAAACCCCCATTAAAACGGTCTAAAAAAAAAGGTCTTTAAATCCTTAAAGTGAACCTGTCACCAGGAACCTCATTTTCACTAAAGACAGATTATAGAAGCCCATTACACCTGCATTTCATATCTGCTTTCTCTAAGCATTTGCATTACAATATAATTGTGTGTTATAACTTATCTTGCACCCTGACAGAATCCTCTGTGTAGTCCTAGTGGTTGGGCTTTGGTTTGGCTACATTTCAAAAAAGCAACATGTGACTTGTCTGTGCTGCAAACTGCCCAGCTCTAAGCCCCCACTTTTGTGCTCCTGTACAGGAGCACAAAGGTGAGGGCTGAGAGCTAAACAATCTGCAGCACAGACAAGTCACATGTTGTTTTTTGAAATGTATCCAAACCACCCTGTTAGGGTGCAAGGTAAGTTATAATACACAATTATATTGTAATACAAATGCTTAGAGAAAGCAGAAAAGCAATGCAGCTGTAATGGGCTTTTACAATCTGTCTTTAGTGAAAATGAGGTCCCTGGTGACAGATTCTGCCTGGTAAACCTCCATTTTCAAAGGAATGATATTTCCTATATGACTATAAAGACCAATGATGTACACACAAGACTCCACTGATGTTACACACTTTAACTGGGTGCGAAAAGTACACTCATGTGGCAGCTTGTCAGAGGTCTTTGTACCCTATGAGCACGTGGACATTCTGTCCTTACAAACGCCATCTGCTTTTCTGTGAGTAAACTTCTCCCTAGGACAAGCTGACAGTGTTCTGCTACTGCACCATGTTCCTCATGTGCCTTCCAGGACAATAGAACTACTTCCATTCTACTGCGCAACTAGCGAGGCAAGTGCACGACGTACTGTTCTCCTCAGGTTGTTCCCATGTGACAGGCTCCATACAACTGCTCAGACCTCATAGTCACATACGCTATACACAGTTAGTGGGCGGCAGTGATGGCACATGCACCGCAGTAGTAGCAGACGCGCGACGAGAGGACACACGGCCATGGGGCGGGGAGATGCTGCTGAGCGCTCGCTCTCCGCCTGTGTGCTAAGGGCCGGCCCCGGCCTCGCTTTCATTACGCGAGATTTCAGCTTGGCGCCGTGACCCCCATGTGAGAGCAGCAGCTCCTAGTAAACACTCCCAGCGCTGCTCAGACATGGCTGCCCGGCGCTTCCACCACTAGGCAATAATAACAGCGCCCAGGCATAATAGCAGGCTGGTACTAGTAGTGTGCAGCACACCTCTCCTCCTCCTCAGCAGCGCCTGCTCTGTCGGTGGAGCCTGTGCTGCTGCCTTCTTTGTTGTGCTGCTGTGGCTGTCATCGACAACTCTCATGCATTAAACAGTGATATTACTACGAAGACAAGGGATTCTGGGACGATCCAGAGAGGTGATTTCTTTCTATTTCATCCTACAGCTTAGTGAGTGTGTGAAAGATGTGGATCCAGGTGAGGACCATTGACGGAACAGAGACGCACACCATCGATGACCTCTCCAGGCTTACCAAAATTGAGACCCTGAGGTTAAAGATACAGGAGAGTTTCAACGTGACCCCAGACCGGCAGCGCCTCTTCTATCGGGGCAAACAGGTAAACAATTGTAGGCGGTAGTGCGTAACACCGGGCACTCATTTGGTGGTGTCACAACACGACGGTAAATAAAGTAAATCCAACAGAGAACAAAGCATGCTGTAACTTTGCGATATATCGTATATATCTATTCATTTTCTAATACCTTATGTTGTACGCTGCATGGGCTAAAGATGCAGGAGGCATTTATTTACATGCAGTACATCTATGGACGTGGAATATACATGCCGATCCATAGCAAAAACATCCTTCCCATAGATCAACAGATATCTCCCATCTAAACCACCCAAAATTTAGGCCAGACACCCTTGGATGGATTGATGGAAATACGTACAAGGTTACAAAGTTTAAGTATGTCATCTATTCACTTAAATGAGCCTTATTGACCTAGCCCAGGGAACACTTTCACCCTGCATTCCTTTACTGGTTGGTGGGCGGACAGTACGTTAACCCCTGCAGCACCGAACACCTGTGCCCTTTTCACCACTTCTGATGTATTGTCTTTCATCCATGTTTATATCTCTGGCTTGGAACTGCCAAGCAGTTGCATTCTTTTTTTGGATTATTAAAAGTAGAACTTTCTATACTCTTGATGATTAATAAAATATATTACTTCTCCTCTCTTGTTTTCTGCATTGTTTTCTTAAATACCTACAATATGCTAAGCAATTACACAGGCTTTTAACGTCATTCAGCATCTGTCAGTTCCTTACGCATTTCCTGGGCTAGCAAGCCTTGTTTCTGCTGTGTAAGATCTTATTCATAACACCTTCATTTCTTGGTTGTATTTTCTTTCCATCATCACTTCTCTTAAATTAGAACTTCACACTTAACACCTTTCCTACTATAAAAAATGATTCCGTAACAAGCTTGAACCCCCATCAGTGCTAGTGTGCTAGACGTCTACTGTTCTACTTCCTTTCTGGAAAGGCCTAGAAGACGTAACTTGGCATGCAGACACACAAGTACTTTGCTAGCGGAGAGCGAGAGGCCTATAAAGCATTCACTTTGTGTCTTGATTTGTAGTATCATTGGCTAGAAAGGAACTCTGTATCGAAAACAAGAATCACTGTTTATTAAAATTTTTACAAATGTTTCTATTTACACAATATAATTAGTAGCTTAAAATCTTCTACACACACTGCATATTTGTAATCTGTGACTACTCATGCCAAAGTCAATTTACAAAGAACATTATATTTAAGCAAAGGGTGCTAAGCAAATGTCTAAGGATTGCCAGATTCTAGGAAGGGTTGATTTGTTAGTTTCATCCATTATCATTATTGTAATTGTTTTACTTTGCCATGTCTGTTTTAAATTCATTTTGTGTAATGTTTTTATATGAGTATATATTTATGGATTGTTTCTGGGGATGTACTGTTTTCATTCGAAAGCTACAATGAAAACGTTGCATTAGTGAAACCATATATAGTTTATTTTACAATGAGATTGCTTTTGATATCGGGCAAATTAAATAAAAGCTGCACTGCTAAATATAATACAGCATTTTCAGATCTTTTGTGTGATCCTTTAGTTGTAAGATCCCCCCACCCTTTTCCTCCTTCCTGTGATTTTTATTTTGGTGAATAAACCCAAATGCAAGACTCTGCCCCCAAACTGCAAAAGCCACTAAGCTGTGGTCGTCTCCGCCATGTGACTTGTTTTTGTGAACAATGCGTGTTGGAATTGTATCAGCTAGGGCCTATTTGTAATGCCTCCCTACAAATGTTATTCTTTAACTACTGACCATCCATTCTACTGTCTATACTTTTTCTACAGATAAATCTTGATTATCTAAGAAATTTGATAGTAATCTAGCATGTGTAGATTTATGCATAATTAAAAGCCAGACAACTTTTTTTGCTGTTTGACATTAAAAATATATCACTTCTCTGTAGATGTTCATGTGAGTTTAACTTTTAGGGATTCGTCTTTTTTTTATCTCGTTTTCATGGTTAATATTGACAGAAACTCCTCCAAATATTAGCAAAATTATTCTATTTAAGCTTGTTAATTTGCTGAATTTAAAGTCATTGCCATGGTGTTTAATCTATTGGAAATGGATGTGTTTGTAGATGGTTATTACAACCCATCAAAGGCTTTGCATTTGTCTTTATGGAGAAAAGTGTGCATTCACAATGCCTGTATTAAATTGTTATCACCAGTCAGTTTTTCTGTAGTCTCTTCCAATGTGCACAATTAATGAGAGGCATCTGGCACAGTATGGCTTCCCGCCTCCTCGCATTACAGCATGTTATGGTTCTGTGATCACAATACTGCGCTGTGTTTGGTTACTTGAACTTTCATCTGATGCATGTAAAATAGTAGTTAGCTTTTTATTGGTTCTCAGATTGTATAGTCTTAAAGCTTTGGATGTAGTATAGTTTTGTCGTTTTAAGTCGGCACAGAAAACATAGATGGTTAGTTTATTATAAGAAAATATTTTATATTATGGTTAATTTTATATTCCATAAATTTTCGGTAGTTTAAAATAATTAAACCCCTACACGGACCAGGACGTTATAGTACATCCCTGTGGGTAGAAACTTCCCGCATCGGGACTTTCTATAACGTCCCATTTCTGGCATCGGCTCATGAACGGAGCCGACACCAGGAGCAGCCGCTGTCAGCTGTCTATTATAGCTGACACCGTGCTGTAACGCTGACCACCAGCGTGACCATGGCATGTAAGGGTCTTCCCCCTATCTTCTGGTCAGCCCCGATGTCCTGAGCAGTCAGACCCCTTCCGGGTCTGACTGTAAACTTTTCCCATGCGTCTGCATGCTCAGACAGTTTACAATGCTCTACAATGAATAAGTATTGTAGAGCAGTGTATTGGACTTGAACCAGCGATCTAAAATATGACCACTAAAAAGTTCATCTCCTCTGACCAAAAAATAAGCTTTTATATGTCCACATTCAAAAAAGAAAAAAATTATAGTCTGTACAATGTGACAATGCAAATCTGGATGGCGCCTCCTTCTCTTCTATGCCCGTATCCCACCACACATAGGGTATCAAACTTTGTGGAGCCTTTTTTTATTTAATCCATTTCATATGTTTAATTTTCCATCCAAAATGAGTGTATTGTTAAAAAATATTACACTTTGTAGACCGCATCTCCTTTTTGTTTTAACCCCTATAAAACACAAGGGGTAAACAAACTTCTTAAAAGTGGTTTTTCATACGTTGAGGGGTGTAGTTTCCATAATGGGAATTTACGAGTCTAGCTGCTATTTGGACCTCTCAGGCAATTAAAAGTTGAGCAGGTCCATCTAAATACGGGTTTTGCTGATTTTCCAAAAAATTTGAAAAATGGCACCCAAATTCTGAGCCTCATAACATTCTAGTAAAATATGTGGAATCTTAAATTAACCATGCCAACATAAAGCAGACATTTGGGAAATGTAAGTTATGAATTTAATTGGAAGCTGTGACTATCTGCATCAAAAGTAGAGAATTTAGAACTTTGAAAATAAAGAAGTTTTCAAAATTTTTGCCGAATTTGTTTTTTTTCATAACTAAACACAAAAGATATCATCCAAATTTTTAAACTAATTTGAAGTATAATATGTCACGAGAAAACAATCTCAAAATTCCCTGGATATCCTCTAGCGTTCCAAAGCTATAAGCACTTATAGTGACACAGGGCAGATTTGAAAAATGGGGCCAAAATAGGCTGAGTCCCGTAGGGGTTAAAGAGGTTGTCCAGCTTTAGCAAGTACTATCTCTAATTGCTGCCATTCACTAGAAAGTAATATTAACTTCCTATGGAAAACATTCTGTCCATGGTCAATAATAATTGCTGGGGGGTTTTCCATGGCAGGTGGATGCCAGATCAAGGGATCTGTGACTGCCATGTATGGAAGCCTATTATGCCCAGTTCACTACTTGGTCTAATAGGCAATCTGTCAATGAAAAAGTGACTGTTAAGATAACTTGCCACACTGCAGTGATTGACATCATTCACCTGATTTCGGAAAAGTTCTCCTCCATGACCTTGTACAGTTAATTTATATGTCACTTCTAAGTTTTTTTGGAGAACGCAATTACGCTGGGATATGAAGCATGATCTAGTGTCAAACGGCTTGACAACATATTAGTAGTAGTGTATTAGCTACATTTCTGCTGGCGGGTTTCCTTTAAAGGGAACCTGTCATCAGATTTTACCCTATTACACTACTAGCATCCTCAAGCAGAGTATGAAACACCCTTTCTAGAATGTCCTCTTTTATATAATATATCAGCCGTGTACTCTATACTCTACGCCCCAGTAACCTCTGCAAGTAATTTGCATAAAGAATGAATTAACATTATTTTACTATGGGCCGAATAAAAGATGAAATAAAAACAGAGTGCTGGTGTTTCGCTAAGGGGGAATCTCCATCGGGAACTACTTCAAAAAGTAGGTTCCCCATGGTACATTTCCTCTAAAATATGAAAACAATTATTCCCGGCGATGAACTTCGTAACGGAAAGTAGCGCTATTTTGCCTCCTAAAAAAATTTAAAAAACATATCTAATGGTTGTACCATTTTCAAAATGGTATCAGTAAAAATTTCATCCCTTCCTGCAAACAATAACACTTTGCACAGCTCCATTCTCTGAAATATAAAAAGTTTAAGGGTGTAACATTCTGATATGGTGATGCAAGCCATTTTTTAATCAATGTAATATTTTAGACATACTAAACATAGATAAATTATATAAATTTGGTATCACTGCAATTTTACTGATCCAAAGAATAAGAGGTGTCGAAGATTGAAAGCCATACAAATAAATCCCATCAGAATATGGTACAACAGTTTTGATTTTATAAAAAGCATTTTTCCGCTGTCTACATGTTACGTTTGTCATGCAGTTATTGTAACCGCCCAAATTAGTTACCAAGATGTACCATATGTATGTTTGTGTTTGCATAAGTTTTTTTCATGTCGGAGGGAAAATGATCAATTTTCCAAATTTTCAAAGAAAGTTAAGATCATTACTTTAGATTTAAAATTTATTTATAAGATCTCTCCACAAATCATCCTATTTTTTTTTTAAAACTATACCTTTAAACTCTCCCAAAATAGCTTTTGGTTAGTAGCTCACATGAATTAAAACAAAATGGGGGAGCTTTTTAAAATAATGACAATAAAATGATTAGCCCTATGTTGTACACATTAATGCAGAATAAAAGGAGAAAACTCCTCTCAAGCATGGCACTAACCCACATGTGGATGTCAACTACTTTATTAGACACAATTGGGAACAAAAGGGAAAAAGAATTTGGCTTTTGGAGGAATATTTTGCAGGAAATATTTTAAATGCTGTTTGGCATTTTCTGATCCCTTAGCATACAAGAATGACACTATTTGAACCCCCTCCCTGCGCTACAGTGCGGCGAGAAGTGACTTAACGAAGCCGCGGCTCACGTTCGGAGCCAGCAACATACAGAACGGATGTCAGTTGCATATCGCAGCTGACACCTGTCTACATCACCTGCGACTGGAGGTTCCTCTGATCGCGGGTGTTAAACACTTACACGCCGCTGTCAATATCAGCAAAATTTGTCACAATGGGCATCGCTGGGGTGAATAAGACCAACACTAGGCGATAATTGTTGCTGTCTAGGGCCGCGGCAATTGTCAGCGGTAGGTGCCATGTTTGGTAGTATTATGCCATCGCCTAGACAGCTACGATTGGCCGATCTGTGCACCCACTGCTGGATAAGGGTTACCACTTGTATGTAGATAACTTTCATCCCACCGTTCTCCTATTCCAATCCCTCAGTTCCAGAGGTTCTGTATCGTGCGGCACTGTATGCAAAAACCATAAAGATCCCTCGAAACCATTGTTAGGCAGCAACTTAGAAAGGGGAGACATCAAGGCACTCAGCAATCAGAATGATGTCCTTGTCCTAACCACAATTCATGGGGACTCCCAGCACCCTCATTCCTGTACCAGGTACCACCCCTTTCCCCAAGCCAGACGGCATCCTTGCTTACAATAAATGCATGGGTGGGTTTGATCTGTCAGATCAGGTACTGAGAAACCTGCGGAAAACGAAAATATGGTACAAAAGCACTTGCCGTGTACATTGTACAGATGGTGCTGTATCAATGTACAGATCATGCTGTATCATTTCTCCATTTTCAAGAGGTGGATATTAGGAAACTAATATTTGGACAAGGACAGGGCCCAGTACCTCTGGATTAGATGTACCCCGATTTTGTCAGGACAGCATTTTCCTGGTGAATTCCGCTGCTTCTAATGGAAGGACTCGGAAAAGAGTCTGTTCCAAAATAGGAGTTGGGAAGGACACTACAGTATATACTACTATGAGACTTGTGAGAACTCCAGAGTGACAACCTTTTATATTCCGCCTCCTTATATGCAATGCATTCACAATTCACGTCCCACCTTTGTTTTGAATTCATTTTGGTAAAAGGAATTATTGTAACAACTGCTAGGTCCCATTGCTCCCTATACCACTCAATTGTTTCATTTCGGGATGTAGTTTGCAAACTAGGGTCACTTGTTTTTATGTTTTTATTTAGGTTTTCTTTTTCCCCTCCAAGTCTCTGGATTTGTTAGCAGACCTTTTATAATTCTCCAAGTTCATCATTTATTTATTATTATTCGAGTATAAGCCTAGTTTTCCAGCACAAAAAAATTTACTGAAAACCCAAACTCTGCTTATACGAGAGTAAAAAAAATATCAAAACTCACCTTTCCGGCTTCCCCCACTGCTGGCTATATACTGGGGTAGGAGGCTGGCTATATACTGTGGGTTATGGTCTGGCAGGCTATATACTGGGGGGAAGGTGCTGGCTATATACTATGGGGCAGGATCCGGCAGGCTATATAATGGGGAGGCTGTGACCAATGTATTTCCCACCCTTGGCTTATACTCGAGTCAATAGGTTTTCCCAGGTTTTTGTGGTAAAATTAGGGCCCTGGCTTATACTCGGGTCGGCTTATTTTCGAGTATATACAGTATTTATATTCCCAGTGCTTTATCATTGCAGAGCCCTACTGGATTTCCATCTTGGGCATCCATTGCACATCATATTTGGAAACCTGTATGTTCAAAGTTCTTAATTCACCATGTGTATTACACACCACATATTACACCATGCTAAATTCTCCAAGGGTATGCATTCAACAATTAGGGTTACATTTCAGGTTCCCCTCTGTTTTGGTACCACTAGGGCTCTCCAAATGCACATGTGGGGTTCTTCTACACTTGAGAGAAATCGTTTTACACATTTTTAGGGGTTACTTCATCGTTTATCCCTTGTGGCTTACAAAAATTAGGGGTAAAAGTGACTTTTATAGGAAAATTTTCACCTTTTTAATTTTTAGGACCTAATTTAATCAAACACCTTTGTGGGCAAATACACATATTACATCTTGTTAAAATCTCCAAGGGGTATACTTTCCTAAATGGTGTCACTTGTTGGGGTTCTCTATTTTGGTACCACTAGGGCTTTCCAAATGCATCCTGACACATGAAAAGGATGTCTGTCTAATTTGGCTTCTAAAATGCAAATGTCCCTCTTTCCCTACTGAGCCCTATTGTATACCCATATAACATTTTATTTGCAAGTGTGTGGCAATTTTATACTCGGGAGAAATATTAGTACAGATTTTTGGGGGTTGTTTCATCTTTAATCCCTTATGGCTTACAAAAATTAGGGGTAAAAGTTACTACTTTTGAGAGAATTTTAATCTTTTTCCTTTTAGGTGCCTAATTGAATCAAACACCTGTAGGGGAAATACATATATCACCTCGCTAAATTCGCAAAGGGGTGCACTTTCCAAATGGTGACATTTGTTGGGGTTCCCCTCTGTTATGGTACCACTAGGGCTCTCCAAATGCATGCTGAAACATGTAAAGGATTTCTGTCAAATCTGGCTTTGAAAAGGCAAACAACCCTTTTTCAGTTCTCAGCCCTACTGCGAACTACCCATACAACATTTTATATGCACATGTTGGGCAATTCTAAGGAGAAATTGTTTTACACCTTTCTGGGGGTTGTTTCATTTTTTTATCCCTTGTGGCTTACATCAATTTGGGGTAAAAGTGACCTTTATCAAGAAAATTTTCATTTTCCTTTTTTGGGCCTTATTGAATTTACCACCTGTTGGGGCAAATACACAAACTACACCTTACTAAATTCTCCAAGGAATGTTATTTCCAAAATGGTGTCTCTTTTCTCTGTTTTTGGTTCCACTAGGGCTCTCTAAATGCATCCCGACACTGTGGCCGTAAAGTAGGGTACAGTGACAAAATGGGTATTGGCATACTCAGGAGGAATTGTACTAAACATTGTAAAATGCATTTTCCTTTTCAATGCATTGTGAAGGTGCAAATGGATATATTGTAAGATAAAATTTACATTTCTGTAATTTCACTTTCATTTGTTTTTCACCCTCATGAAATGCTCATAGGGTTAACAAACTTCCCAAAGGGTGTTTTGAATATTTTGAGGGGGGCAGTTTCTAAAATGGTGTCATTTGTGGGGGGTTTCTGTCATGTAGGCCTTATAAAGTCACTTCTAAATAAATTGGCCCTCAAAAAGTATGTTTTGAAGATTTTTGTGAAAATCTGAAAAAAATGGAACCTAAAGTTATAAGCCTCCTTACATCTTAAAAAAAGAAAGGATGTTTGAAAAATGATGCCAAGTTAAAGCAGACATATGGAAAATGTTAGTTATATTGGTGATATGACTTATATAACTTTCCAAAAAGTAGAAAATTTTGAATTTGGAAAAACCGTTTTTGAAAAAAAAAAAAAATTCAGTTTATTTCATAAATAAATTTTAAACATATTACTAAAAACCCTCTAAAAATCAACTGGATATGCTAAAGCGTTCCAAAGTTATGACCACTTAAAGTGATACACAAAAAGGGCCGTGTCATCAGGTGCAAAGTCGTTAAGGGGTTAACCGCTCTGGTATTTAAAGAAAATTAGAGGCCTGTGATAACTGGGGAAAAAAATGCTTTTAAAATGACACAACAGATTTTTAAACATTTGCACCCATTTGTGGAAATAACCCACATGTGGTGGTAATTACTGTATGGGTGCCAGCTTAGCAAACTATACCTCTCAACGGCATTTGAGGCCTAATTATTGGCTGACAACGGTGGAGGTTGTGAAATACAATGACTTACAATGAAAAAAAAATCCCCAACTATTGACAACATTCTGGAAACTGCACTCCTGAGGGAATTTAACAAGCGATATAATGAGCATTTTTACTTCAAAAAGTTGATGCAAAATGACTTAAAAATATGATTTATCTACAAATGCATAACTGAAAAATCACCTCTCTAGTTCTGATTACCCTCACTGTGTAATCACTTTGAGCTATTTAACCACATCGCTAACTTTAAAATAAATATGAACAAGTCAGAAATCTTTAACATCTCACTGTCCCCAGCGGCGGTGAAGGAGCTTAAGCCCCTATCTCCCTTCCTGTGGCAGCCAAGAGTCCATCAAGTACCTAGGCATTAAACTGGCTGGTGACCCCAAGTCTCTATAAATTAAACTTCCCTCCACTCCTGGCTACTATTAAACAATATGACCTATTAGAAATATGACCTACCGAACATATCCTGGATGGGCAGAAAAATTGTGCTAAAAGCATACATTTTGCCTGAGATCTTATACCCCCTGCTGATGCTACCAATCCCCATCCCTTCTTCACAGAACTTAAGAAAATGTTCTCTGCCTACCTATGGAAAGGGAAACAACCCAGACTCGCTCATTGCTGACACGTAAGAAATGGAAAGGGGGTCTAGGGTTAACAGACGCAAAAATATATATCATTGGGCGATTCAGGCTGCAAGGGGACTCTCATGGCAAACTAGAAAGGGGGGTCTCACTGCCCCCAACTAAATCTCAAATGGAGAAATATCTGCTTAGGAATCTTGATCAGTGATGGTGAACCTTTTAGAGACAGAGTGCCCAAACTACAACCAAAACCAACTTACAAGTCGCAAAGTGCCAACATGATAATTTAAGCAATAACTTATTGATCCCTGCTGAATCACAGGTTTCAATCGCATTGGCATCCTGAGGACACCAATACAATAGAAAGAAGATGGACAAATTTGGATTGTAGCTTCCCTCCAGGGTCCCCTGAAGAGGAAGGATCAGGGGACCCAGAGCAGCAGCTCCAATGACAATCCATCTCTGTCCACATCTTCTCGCTCCTCCTGTAGTCTCGGCAGCCAAGGACGTAGTTTTTAATAGCGCTGAGTATTGCATATTCTGGGCTGTCTTGGACCGCAGGAGGGAAGGCTTGCGTGCTGTCTGGCAAACTGTGTTGGGGTGAAGGCCTGGGGTGCCCACAGAAAGGGCTCTGTGTGCCACTTCTGGCACCAGTGCCATAGGTTCGCCACCACTGACCTAGATCATTGACAACGTGTCTAGACTTGTCCTACAGGCTTGGCATAAGGTCAATAAGCAGTGTGAGATCTCCACGCTCTTGTCCCCACTGATGCCACTTCACTTGTTACCATTTATTGAATCGAAAATGTGTACTGATGTCCCCTGGTAGTGGCGAGGGTTTGGCGATATGACATTGAGCAAACTCATTAAGTCAGCAGATAGTCTCACAGACGAGGATCTAAAAAAGAGAATACACGGCAGAGGCTGTTGCCTTTTGTAAAGATGCAACTACACACAACCTGTCAAGCGTACCTAAAGAAATTTGGTCAACCAAGAAACCCTAACCCATTAGCACTAGCGATAGCAGTAGGAGCCACTAGGGCAGCCGTGGCGAACCTATGGCACGGGGTGCCAGAGGTGGCACTCGGAGCACTTTCTGTGGGCACTCAGGCCATCGCCCCAATTTCTCCAAACAGGACCACATCCACCAAATCTTTTTGCAGTCCCAAGCAACTTAAGGGATACTGCTCTCAGCGATATTTTTGAAACTGCAGGAAAAGTGAGAAGGTGTGGACAGAACTGCATTTTCTTTGGAGGTCAACCTGCTGGACCCAACATTCTTCCTGGGGAGAAGATGCCTTGATGGTCTGAATTTGCCCACCTTCTTTCAACTGCATTGGTGGCCTTAGGAGAGGCAATACAATTGAATGATGTTGAAGAACAGGTAGCAATAAATTACTGCTTGAAATGCCTTGTTGGCACTTCATGGTAAATAAGTGGATTTTTGTTGTAGTTTGGGCACTCTGTCCCTGAAAGGTTCGCCATCACTGCCCTAGGGCAAGCAAGGTCTCATACATCCACGACCATTTATTGAACTCAAAGTCTCCCTCCCCAGGAGTTGCGTCTCGCCTTTAACAGATAAACAAAAAAACGTGGGTTCTGAAGCATTTTTATGGTCTCTCTCACTGTGTGTGACTCCAGGAAAACCAGTATAAGCTACTGGTCTGGTGGTATAAGACGCCAGAAGCCCTGTTCCACTGGGGCCTCCACCCAACTGGAGCCTGCTGGAGATGTGGAAAAGATCTGGGCACCTACACCCATGTGTGGTGGTCTTGTTCCCACATTACCATTTTTTGTCAAGAAATACAAAGCAAAATTTGAACTATTTGCTCCCCAAAATTTCAAATATCATTCCCACTCATTTGTTTAGGGCTAACAGAAGGGGGCGCCAGATTGTCTGTCAGTCACAGACTTGACGACCCATCTGTTGGCAGCAGCAAAAGCCCTAGAACACTGATGGCGAACCTTTTGGAGACAGAGTGCCAAACTACAACATTTATACGTCACACAGTGCCAACATGACAATTTAAGTAGTAACTTATTTATCCCAGCTGTATCACAGGTTTCAATTGTATTGGCGTCCTGAGTTCTCCAATACAATAGAAAGATAATGGGGAAATTTGGATTGTAGCTTCCCTCTGGGGTCCCCTGAAGAGGAAGAATCAGGGGACCCAGAGCAGGAGCTCCAACTTTAATACATCTCTATCCACACCTTCCCGCTCCTCCTGTAGTCCTGGCAGCCAAGGATGTTGCTTTAAAATGGCGCTGAACATGGCATGTAGTCTTGGACCACAGGAGGAAGCTTTGAGTCCTGTCTGGCAAACTATCTGTTGGTGTGAAGGCCTGGGTGCCCACAGAAAGGGCTTTGAGTGCCACCTCTGGCACCCGTGCCATAGGTTCGCCACCACTGCCCTAGAACCTCTATACTGGATTCAGCAGACCGCCCCACCAATATCACTGTGGGAAAACAGTGTCTCAGATATGCTGCCTAGGGGAGTTATCAAGTTGGGCACACATGAACAATATGAAAAGGTTTGGTAGGTGTAGCATGGCTTAAGTAAAAAAAAAAAATAATAATAATAATTATATTATAATTTTTTTATTAAGCTATTCTACACCTACTAAGGTTTTATACGAGGAATATGTCTTAAAGTGCATGAGCCCAGCACACTAATTATTGTTAGACATTGTGATATATAGTTATATGTTACTTTTCTTTTATTAAATAATAACAATTATTTTCTAATCCAAGCAAGGGTATAGTTTTTTTGTGGTTGTACATAGATGGTGCACTTTGCATGTACATTTTACTAACTATTGAAACCTGATAGTATCCTTTTATACCCAGGTTAGCAATGGTGCACATATGTTACTACCCTTAATCCTTTCATGATGCCTTACTAGCTATAATTTTACAAGTTCACAATCATGACTTTTTTTTTTTTTTTTTGGTGTAAACTGTGTTTGGTATGAGTAAGAAAGCATTTATTACCCACATTTCCTTTCTTTCCACACATGACAGGGATTGAAAAATAAAGGACATGCCATGCTGTTCTGATCATAGGCAATTAAGTCAAGGAAGTTCACTCAGTTACAATGGCAAAGGTCAAAGGAAAGAGAGGATGATTTTTCACTACCTCTTGCTGGCCTAAGCTATTTCACAGCTAGAACTTTTTAATGTTTGTTAATTTTGACTATTTGGGATATATATTCTTTTCAGCTTTTTATAAAAGTACAGGCAGTCCCTGGGTTACGTACAGGATAGGTTCTGTAGGTTTGTTCTTAAGTTGAATTGTATGTAAGTCGAAACTGTATATTTTATAATTGTAACTCTAGCCAAAATTTTTTTGGTTTCTGTGACCATTTGGATTTGATACATTTTGGGTTGTCATAAGAACCAGGATTAACAATAAAGCTTAGTTGCAGACACCTTTGATAACTGTTACAGCTGATCATTGTAGTCTAGGGCTATAGTACAATAAATTATCAACAGCCAGAGGGCCCCGTAACTAGTAAGTCGGGGACCGCTTGTACCTGTTTCCACATTCTTTTGTGTTTACCATAATTGTTTATAGCCATTTTTCCGTGACTTAACTTTATGCTTCTGGAATGTAAATCCTTTTGAAATCATGCCATGTAAGTGTTCTCTCTGTTTTGCTATGTATGCTTCTTTTAAAATTCATCAGCACGTAATTGAAAACTATGCTGGAAAACTAGATCTCAATGAATGAACTATTGCAGTTGCAATTCTTTATTTATTCAATAGTGGAATTCATTGTGAACAATAAAACAAAATAAAAAAAATCTGTGAATATCAAAAATATTATCCCATGGAGAACTGGGTAAAATGATATTCATAATGGAAATGAAATTTCCAGCTGATCAAACTTCAGTGGTAATGGATCATGGCAAAAAATTGGGTCTCAATTTTGCGTGGCCTCAATGTGCCTATATGACTTCCCTACAATACCTGGGCATGATGCTGATGAGCCTGTTGCAGATGCTCTCCTAAAGGATCTCCTCCTACACCTGAATTAAAGCATTGCTCAACTCCTGGACAGTCGGTGGTGCAACGTGGTTTTGGTACACAACATGATGTTCCAGATATCTTCAATTTGGTTGTAGGTCTGGGAAAGGACAGTCCATAGCCAATACCTTCATCATTGATGCACAATGTTGGCACACTACAGCCCCACAAGGCCTAGCTTTGTCATGCATCAGAAAGAACCAAGGGCCAACTGAATATGGTCTCACAGTGGGGTGTGAAGATATCATCCCAGTATCTTATGCTAGTCTGGGGTCTTTAGCCATTGGAGGGCTGTTCCAAAGAAGTGCCCTCCCAACCAGTTACTGACCCACTGCAAAGTTCATGCTGGAGGAAGTTCATACAGTTCATGCTGGAAGAAGTTGCAGGCATTAGAACTTTCTCCATGGCATCTTTTGTCACATGTGCTCAGTGTGTACTTACTCTCATCTGTGAAGAGCAATGTCAAATCTGCAAATCTTGGTGTTCTCTTTCAAATGGAAGTCATCCTGCACAGCATTGGCTATTAGCCCATTCCTGGGGCAGGATCAAGCGTAGAATTGTTTAGCAGCACAACCGTCCAACAGCGTCAATGGTTAATAATGAGAATCCTTTAGCTTTATTCAAATTAAGCACAAGTTTTTAGGGGTCGTCGCTTCTGTTACGTGTCCCCCAGAGCACTTTTCTTCCACCTACCTGGGCACTCCCCCTCCTGCTGCTGGTACTCATTTCAGTCGTCAGATTTAGTACAGTGAAAAGTAAATGAGAATAATCGCACTTAAATAAGCCTCATAACATCCAACGGAAATGAGAGGATAATAAGTTGATCCACTCACTTTTATAAGTTGATAACGGTATACTTGACTCTGTTAGCAAATTGCATCTTGTTGTGGGGTGTCTGTTTTTGTGTACTGTACTTGAATTTGTTTCTGTCTTAATGTATGTGAACCCCTTACTGATTGTACAGCACAATGGAAATAATGGTGCTCTATAGATAAATAATAAAGAGATGGCAGGGAAGAGATAATGATGATGAGGATGATGACACCCGCTCACAGGCTTGCACAGATGTCCCCATAACTCGAGACTATTATCTTTGCTGGCAGGAAACCAGGTATATTTTTTATACTTTAAAAAATGAATTGAGTCAGTAATGTTGATTATAATAGCAGATTGGGAATTAGTATTAATAAGGCTACAGGAAGAGCAGGTCCATAAGTTCCTGGTCAACAGGCTGGGAGTAGCAGTTCCTGAGGACCCTAAGCCATGCCTACTCCTGGTGGACCAGGAATTGTTTGATTCTACCACAGACAGTGCATTCCTCATTGAAGCCCTGTACTTTGCCTGGAAAATTTTAGCCAAATTCTGGATGACTGAACACCTGGATGCTGCTTTCCCCCTCAAGAAGTCGATATTTATCCACAGGAAAAAGGCAACTAAATTTCTTGTTATTTGGGTCAAATTGGGGCACATTTACTTACCCGGCCGCTGGAATTCACTGAAAGTGCATAGTCCACTGTGCCGCCATTCACTAAGATTGTGTGCCCGATATCCTGCATGTGTTGCTTCCCTGCTCAGGTCCGACAGAGTTCACCATCTTCAATTCCCTCGCTCCATCCGAATCTGTAGGATTGTCCGACAGCAACCGCCCCCCCCCCAACCCCCAATTTGTGTCGCATGTAAGCGCATCTGCGCCATAAAAACCCATTGCGTACTCCAAAATCCCAGCGCAGACAGCTGATAATTACCTGTCAAAGCCGTGTAATCCCTGAAAAAGGTGTACTGTTCGACAAAGCACAACCCTTAGTAAATGAGCCCTATTATCTCCATTTACCACTGCCTTACTATAGTCTCTGCCTTCTCCATTGTGTCTTGTAGTGGGATCAGGGTCCCGATGCGGGAATGGGCTTCAGGTGCATGGTGGTGTAATCATTTGCTATGATTATTTGATCATTTGCAGTACAATTTAGACATTTTATAAATAAAACCAAAATTATAATATTAAGAATCATACTAAACTCCATAAAACTTTATATTTTCGGAAGTTATATTTGCATTTTGGAGTTCATAAATAGACACCAACATTCAATTTTGACTCGATGTACATTTTGTATTTTTAAAATATGCGAGAAATTGAATTTAAGCCCTTCACGCTCACTGACGGATATATCCGTCAGCGAGTTGTGAAGGCTTTATGATGAGGGCTTGTGGTGAACCCTCTTCATACAGATACGAAGTTTGCTGCACATTGCAGCAAACGTCAATTGCTAATACCCATGGCTGGTGCTAGCACCGATCATGGATGTTAACTCCTTGATTGCCATGGGCAAAGATGCCGGTGGCATTTAAGAGACCTTGTTGGACCCATGGCTGCATGGTTTCTTAAGATTTTTTGCAATGAGCCAGTTGCTCATTGTAATGAATCCTATGTAAACACGACATATACTGCAATACAATATTGCAGTACATGGTAGGAACGAACATACCATCTAAGGTTAAAGTACAACTCCTGATTCTGAGCTGCGACCCATCTTTGGGTCCCCGTTCCCCTACAGCAGGCTTCTCTTCCTTGACTTCCTTTACACGTTAATGTGCTGCTATATTGCCACATCACATCGTGTCTCCTGACAATAGAGCCATGCACTAATGTGGAATAGAAGTGAAGGAAGAGAAGAACAAGGAAGGTGAATATTGGAATATTTTTTTCTTAACAGAGTTTGGTTTGGAAAGGGGACATTGGAAGGAGAGGGTGGGGGTAGCTAAAGAAAAGAGGCATGGGCATGCTGCCGGAAAGGGAACAATTTAAAAGAGGGGGAGCAACTTCAGGAAATGGGACAATATAAGCAGGCTCACAGGTGGTTATGGTGGAGCATGCAAACATACATTTTTGGCTATGAAACTAAGACACCAGACTGTATACCCACCGGTGCCTGGAGAAAATGTATGTTTACAGCTAGTCCTTGGGCAAAAAAAAAAAAAGATTGGGGACCATTGCCCTAGAGCAGTGATGGCTAACCTATGGCACTGGTGCCAGAGGTGGCACTCAGAGCCCTTTCTGTGGGCACTCAGGCCATTACCAGAGATGACTCCAGGTATCTTCCTGCAGTCCCAGACAGCCCAGGACTTGCTGTGCACAGAGCTATTTTAAAGTGACAGCTCTACCTGGGACTATTTTCTGCTTTATTGGTGTCCTCAGGGTGCTGGTATCAATGAAAACTGTGACAGAGAAGGGAGTATAAATCACAAATTAAATTTCTGTGTTGGCACTTTGCGATAAATAAGCGGGTCTTTCTTGTAGTTTGGGCACTCGGTCTCTAAAAGGTTTGCCATCACTGCCCTAGAGGGTCTAAGAGAGTAAAAATAAAATAAAATTATAAGATATTATAAATTCAAATCAACTTCCTTTCTCTAGAACTATGATTTTTCTTTTTACTGTTTATTTCGTTTTATATTAAACATGTTAGCTATCGCGGCCTCTCAAAATGGGCAATCTATCAAAATATAAAAAGGGCTATTGCCGGCGGTGAACCACTTCATGGAAAATAGCGCCACAATTCCTCACACCTCACCTCACACAGCTCCATACACCAAGGTATGAAAAAGTTATTAGGGTCAGAAGATGGCCAAAAATTTTTTTTTTCGTGCACATTGTGTTTTAATTTGTTATCACCATGATCGTACCGAACCAAAGAGTAAAGTAGACATTTCATTTGAAACGCACAGTGAACATCGTAAAAACTGAGCCCACAAGAAAATGTGTAAATGAAACTTTTCACCAGTTTCACTGTATTTGGAATTTTTTTCCCGCTTCCCAGTACACGGCATGGAATATTAAATACCGTCACTATGAAGTACAATTTGTTGCGCAGAAAACAAGCACAGCAGGTGAAGGTGGGGAGTGAAAAATGAAAACCCAAAAACAAAAAAGAACCTGGTTGTTAAACCGTTAAAGGGGTTGTCCGGGTGTTTAAAAAAATTATATAGAAAAATTAGCTTAATTCCTTTGGTACTCCCATTGAAACTAATGATGTATCAGGTGCTGCGGCAGGGGGCGGATGGGCGTGCCAGGAGGTGGAAGTTGTCAGGGTATAGTGTGTCTGCCTCTGTAAACAAATGGGCACAGAGGCAACGGGGTGCCGGAGGAGAAAAGCATAAGTTTATTTTTCTACAGATCCCTCCCCCCTTCAGCCATCTGCACTTTTTTTAAACACCCACACAACCCCTTTAGGTGCTGAGCTCTCCACTTCCCTTGAATGTATCTAACCAATTTACATATCACTTAATTTTTACAGAATACATAATTATTTAGACCGCACACACACCCGTAAGCATTTTGTGTTCCAATTTTTGCAGCCGTTTTCTGGCCACAAAAACTGTGTGTGTCACCCGAATGTAACCCATATGACACCGGAAACTAACTGTAGTTGCAAAAAAATATGATAGGCTGACACCCACGTGACCTGCTCTCCTGGACAACGGGCCATATATACAAACATTGATCTTAAATTAAAGCCTAAAAGAGGGGTGCACAACATGCAGACTATCAATCCACAAGTAGTTGCCTTCACCTTGCCAAGAGTCCATAATTAATTAAAGGATTCAATGGTGCAGGAGGCCAGGTAGTTGTGAATGCAGTTCAGAAGTCCTCACCACTGCTAGTTCCTCTCTTGCGGCTCCGCTCTGTGTCCTGACAATGATAGTATGCTCCAGTGTCGGGGCACAGAACAAAGCTGGCCCAAGAGCGTTAATGGCTGTACTGTACTAGCTACCAGGTCTCCTTTCTTCTCTGGGTCCGGACGCTGGCGCTCACTGCTAGTGCAGGACACAGACCAGCCAGCACAAGCTAACTGCTCCGCCACTCTTACTTCCCGTCCCTACAGTCATGGCCAAAAGTTTTGAGAATGATACAAATGTTAATTTTCACAAAGTCTGCTGCATCAGGTTTTATAATGGCAATTTGCATATATTCCAGAATGTTATAAAGAGTGATCAGCTTAACAGCAATTAATTGCAAAGTCAATATTTGCCTAGAAAATAAACCTTTTCCCACAAAACACATTTCAACTTCTACCTTTAAAAGGAGCAGCTAAAATAGTGATTGCTCCATTAACACAGTTGTGGGTGTTGATGAGGACAGGGCTGGAGTTCAATCTGTCATGATTAAGTAAGAATCACACCACTGGATACTTTAAATGGAGGCTGGTGCTTGGCTTCATTGTTTTTCTTCTGTTAACGATGGTTATCTCTAAAGAAACACGTGCAGTCATCATTGCACTGCACAAAACTGGCCTAACAGGGAAGAGTATCGCAGCTAAATAGATTGCACCTCAATCAACAACCTATCCCATCATCAATGAATTCAAGGAGAGAGGTTCCACTGTTGCCAAAAAGGCTCCAGGGTGCCCAAGAAGGACCAGCAAGCGTCTTAAAAGTGCAGAGCTTGCTCAGGAATGGCAGCAGGCAAATGTGAGTGCATATCCACACACTGTGAGGCGGAGACTCTTGGAGCAAGGCCTGGTGTTAGGGAGGGCAGCAAAGAAAGTCATTTTCTCTAATGAATCCCCTTTCCGATTGTTTGGAACATCTGGAAAACAGCTTGTTTGGAGAAGACAAGGTGAGCGATACCACCAGTCTTGTCTCATGCCAATTGTAAAGCATCCTGCAACCATTCATGTGTGGGGTTGCTTCTCAGCCAAGGGAATCGGCTCTCTCATAGTTTTGCCTAAAAACACATCCATGAATAAAGAATGGTACCAGAATGTCCTCCAAGAGCAACTTCTCCCAACTGTCCAAGAGCAGTTTGGTGATTAACAATGCCTTTTCCAGCATGATGAAGCACCTTGCCATAAAGCAAAAGTGATAACTAAATGGCTCAGGGACCAAAACATAGAGATGTGGGGCCCATGACCTGGAAACTATCCAGATCTCAATTCTATTGAGAACTTGTGGTCAATGATCAAGAGACGGGTGGACAAACAAAAAACAACAAATTGTGACAAAAAAGCAAGGATTGATTGTGCAAGAATGGACTACTATCAGTAAGGATTTGGTCCAGAAGTTGGTTGAGAGCTGCCAGGGAGAATTGCAGAGGTCCTGAAGAAGAAGGGTCAACACTGCAAATATTGACTTGCTGCATTAACTCATTCTGTCAATAAAAGCTTTTGTTACTCATAATATGATTGCACTTGTATTTCTGTATGTGATAAAATCATCTGACAAACACACATAAAAGCCAGAGGGCGACAGATCATGTGAAAATATAATATTTGTGTTATTCTCAAAATTTATGGCTGTAGTCAAAAGCCTCTTTCTCAGCCAAACCAGTGACCTACACTGTACTGAGGAGATCCAATCAGGTGGAAACAGAGCTGTCTATAGTTGAGTCTGTTCCTTATGGAATAGATACAGGTTTGGTTTTAATCCTGCATCATGTCATAAGTCCTCTTGTAGGTCATGCTTGATGTCAAGGGAGCTGCTTTATAAGGTAGCTAAAGAGGCATTTTCCTTATCCCATCCTGGAAAACTTTGCATATTTTTCTTTGAAATATTCAGCACTTATTTCATTGAATCAATTGTACCAATATATTATTGGAGTTGGTCCATTTTATTACGATTTTCACTCTACACTTCTGTCAGTTGGGTTACAAGGGGAATGGGGCTGACAAAGTTAACCCTCTTTCTTCTGCCTGTCTCTATCTGCCACTGCACTTCGGATCCTGGCAGTTAAGCTACCAGAATGGAGCTGCTGATTGTGAGGATACCCTAATGATAACTGTGGGATCTGCGGGACAGGCCTGCACGTCTGAAGATGTTGGGTCCCTACTAATCAGAATGAACCTTTGCATTATTTACAATTTTTAAAGTAGGTCACCTGGTCATCTGCAAACTGCCCTTTGGAAGTTACTAGGAATGAAGATCATTTTAAGATTAGTTGAGAGAGAGAGATCACATTGGATTGATGAAGTGAAATAGAGTTGCTTACGTCTTTGTCAAACGGTTTTTCTAGAGGGAGGTTATCGTAGAGCAATTGGGCATTCCAGAGGATATAGTTGTTAGAGGAGGAGGAGAAGGGATACAATGACTAATAATAAGGTTAGCATCTGAGAACAAAGTTGAGAACTCTCTACTCCCTGAAGAGCTGCTTCAGGGTGGTGGTGGGACTTCCGCCAATGTGAAATTAAGGAACTGTTTTATTTATGATACCAGTATTTAATGGCTGGACCACCTGCTTCACTAAAAGGAAGATTTAAAATTGTAAAATAAAATTTTATGAAATAACTCTAAGTAGAGGCCATGCTTAGGGCTAATTCCATCAAACCTTTATGGCCTGTAATGGACCATGTGGTGGCCACATTGTAGAGACTGAACACTGCTCTGAGGGTAGTTCTCCATTATGTATGATTCAAGGACAAACATGCCGTACTGATAAAATTATACTGTGGCCATGCATGATTTCCTTGCATCAAGTTATATATGAAGCTTGTACTCCCATCCCTGGAACACTGTTGAATCTGTGAAATGCAGGCACTATAAGGTCCATGTTGCACAGACCAAAGACATGTGAATATGGCCTTCTTCCAAATCAAAACTGGTACACATTTACAGTTGTGTTCATGAAGCCTTACAGGTAGTATAGTCACGGTTCATATAACATTTCAACATTATATACATTTATATAAAGTAACAAGACTAAAATATGTTTTTTTTCTTTTTAGCTTGAAGATGGGCATACCCTGTTTGACTACAATGTGGGCTTAAATGATATTGTACAACTCTTAATTCGATCACAGTCTGATGATCCAGTCCCTTCCTCAAAGAAAAAGATCTCTGATGGGAAAACCCTTCAGAATTCTTCAAATAAGCACAAATCACAAGTTAATTCAAATCCTACCCAGCCTTCTACTTCCGCCCGAGCCTTTCTCATTGATCCTGGCATTGGCATTTACAAGGTTCGTATTGATTTATTGATTTTATCTGTTTTATTATTGATTGAAGTTTGTACATAATGGTAGAATATCATAAAATATTGGTGAGGATAAGGACCAAATCTAAATTCATCATACAGTACATGCATAAAATAGAATATTACATTTATAGCACATTTTTGTACTCCTTTTCTTGAAAGCAAAAATGGAAAGAGGTGCAAGGGATGCTTAAATGGAACCTGTCTCTTGGCGATTTTGGACACTAAACAACCCAAAGGTTCTTATGGACCAAAGGTTTAGTGTCCCAAATCAGACTGTATGGTTTTTAAGCATTCGGGTTAAAAAAACAAACTTTATACTTGCCTCAGTGCTTAAGTGCCTGCACATTCTGGCAAGTGAAGCATGGAAAGATGAGGCACCTGCGCGGGATCTCCTGATGCGAGTCTGATGTGCCTCATCCGTTTATTTTTTACATTTATTTCCATTTAAAAAGGTCAATTTGGGACCCTAAACCACATGTCCAGAAGAACCTATAGTTGGTTTAGGGTCCCAAATCGACCTGATAGGTCGTGTTTAAAGGAAATCTACAGACTGATTTATAGCTTATAAAGCCGTGTTGCTGACATAATCATCTCATAAAAGATCTAGCCTTGTAATAGTATTTTCTGTTCTTTTCCTAATAAAGATAAAATATGCTAAAGAGCAGCAAGTGCACTGGTGGGGGTGTGTGTCACCAGAGCACAAGCAATAAAATGCCCCTTGGAGCACTTGCATCTCATTAGCATATTTTAACCCTTTCGCTGCCATGTATTTATGGAAATTTTGTTGCGTTAGTGGCCAGAGCAATTTTTACAATTTTGACGTGTACAAATAAAACCGAAATTGCAGCAAAAATCATTCTACTAAACCCCAACAAACCATATGTTTTCTGAAAGCAGACATTTTCCCCACTTTTAAAATTGAATAAGAGTTTATAGACAGAAGCACCTCCATGCAATTCTTATTCATAGTGTAAAATTTTATTTAAAAAAAACCCCATAAAATTTGACTTTGATGACAAACACAAAATATGTACTTTCACTACTCCTAAATGTAATAGAGACATGTGTAGAGTTCAGAGATACCTCATAGTCATATGTCCACATGAATAACATTTCTAGATGAAAAGCGGATATTAAGTTAAGACGGTCACAATCTGAAATAAAACAGATTAAAAAGCAAAGGCACTCCTGAAACCTATATATTTTTTGAAAGCGGACAACCAGTCGATTGCATTTGCCTTGAGTAAGAGTTGACAGCCTATACCACCCTCATATGACTTTGTGACAAACGCTAATTTACAAAATGCATTTAAAATGCCTTGAAAACATTAGTGTTTACACAAAAACCTCATAAAACCTCATGCACCACAATACACAACATCAACAAGAATTTAAACCCAAAAATGCTAAAATAAAAAACGATATCTGTTTAAAAATCTATTATTCACAAAGTAAAAAGCTCCTATTGTGTCAAAATAATTTTTTTTTTTCAGAAATTGCCACCTACCATGTATACAATAATATACTTTGCAAAAAATAGTAGGATGTGAGGAGCTACATACCCCACATATGTATATTTGGCAAAATGGGAATGTTAAATTCACAGAGGGTGCCAAACATTTTTTGCAGACAATTGAGCATTTGATATGTAGTAATAAAGGATTAGGAGCGTCGCTTTTGGTGTGCACTATATGCATCACTCCCTCTCTCCTGGTATGTAACGTGTTTTTTCTTCAATAAAAGTATGTGCCTGAAGAAAACAATGACTGATACTTGGTGAGTGCCCTCCTTATCTTTTATTACTACATCCCTTATACAACCGTAACCCAAATAAAAAGCTATATATCCATAAACCAAGCTAATGAGATGCAAAAGTCACTTTTAGATGTGCACCAGTATATTAGCCGCACAATAACGACATCTTTCGCAGTTCATAAGAACTTGAGTAACAACACCATAACATAAGTATAAGTAATGGAGGGATGGCGTGAAATAAAAACTTTATTCAGGAATGTGTGGATGTTTTTAAGTTAATATTTAGCCACATTAGCTGAAGAGCTTTGAATGTTCATTGTTTCACAAGTGTGTTTTCAAATTAAAAATGGGGTTAGGGCTCATTCACAAGGCCGTGACATCCCCATAGACGGCAATAGCGGCACGGAAGCAATACAGTGCTACACACCAGCCAGCAGTATACACACAAAACATCATACACAACAGGTAGCGGAATACATATAGCTGCTGCTGAACTTCAGTAGCTCTAAGCTGGTGGGTGGAGCTTGCTAATCTGAGCTTCTGCAGCAGGAGCTCAGCTCACCAGAGAATCCTTTGCTGGGCCAGTCAGATGCTGTGATGGAATAGCAGCAAAGTGATCACACTCCAGCTGACTGCTGCCACACAGGTCAGTGAAGCCTCTGCACAGGGGTTGGGCGGGGCCCTTCCGCTCCATCAACCGACATGGAGCAGCCCACCGGGAGCCAGCCTTCCCCATACAAAACATTGGCAGTTCGCCCCTCCCTCCTGCTGCCGGGCAGCACTGCTGTGCCTGCTTCCTCCAGAGCCATAGAGCAACTCTATAGTGAGGATAGTGATATGAATCGTGGCAGCGGCAGGTCCGTACTGCTAGTGGGTGATTTGGGTGAGTGGCCAAATCATCCACAGCTGTTTTATTGTCTGCCTCAGGGCTCTGGATCTGCTGCCTGAGGCGAAATTTTCATCCCGCCTCATTGAGCTCGTGGACAATGCCTGTAGACATGCCCAGCTATGCTGCATAGGTTGCAAGTAGAAATCAAGAAGTGTGCATGAAATCTGCTTTAAGTATGTCCAGTTACCCTGCTGTTCTTGCAGGCTCCCTCCTTAAATTTATTTGCCATGTGCCCTTTCTTGCCAAATTTCCTTCCTTCCTTGCCAAAGTTCCTTCTTGTATCCTTCCATAAGATTTTCTTTCTGATGGTTCAGGCTTCTGTCTTCAGTTGCTTTTAAGCAGGTACCAGCTCATTGTTCTTTAAAGAATAAATGCCATGTCTAATCTTGCGATCAGATGATATTGCTAGCAGGGAAAATCCACATTCAAAGGAGCGCCTTTTGATTATGATTTCTCCCATTGTTAGATGGACATTTAAACATGGCTTTTAGTAGTGGCTTACGTAGTGTATTGCTATAAAGCAGTTGGAAGATGTGAAAGTACTGAATATCACTGAGTGTACACAGATGCTGTACATGAGGGAGAGAAAATGGCGGAAAGCCGTAGCTGAAGCAGAGCTGAAATTTTATTGCTTCACTTTTTGTGAGGATTTTTTTTTCCCTTGCCAAATCCTTTCAATATTCTGTTGAAACTGAAGTCTGTACATGATGGGAAGCTCCATTCAACAATACTACGACCAATTATTCTGGACTGCGGCAGTGTTTCGATTACACTACTGTGCTCGTAGTGTTTTACTTGTCTCATTTAGCATTCAGTTGCCATGGGGATTTTACTGATAGCAAGCTTGAATTTGTACTGAACTTGTTGCAGTGATAGAAGCAAGCAGTTGTGAAGCTATTTATTTCAACTATTTTTGAGGTCTCTGAAGGGATTAGTGTCCATATGATGGACACGTCTAACAGATTTGGAACTTAATTTTTGATAAGTAATTCCTAAATAGACAGACTGAGTGTCATGGGTTCTAGTAAATAGCATCTACTTAATAGAGGTGACGACTGTTATATATGTGTATTGTAAGTCTAATATTCATCGGTATAGTAGAATAAATATCAGATTACAATTATCTATACGCTGTGCAATATCATAATTTGTATTTGTGTAAAATACCAATTAACCTTAACCATTAATATAGCGCCATCAAATTCCGTAGCTCTTTACAGATTCTGGGGAACATTTACAATTAAAATAAGACTTTACAGGGTAATAACAATCATATGAAACAATAAGAATGAGGGTCCTACTCTCAAGAACTAACAAGAAAACATGTAAAAATTATGTTTTATTGTCACAATTATATTTCTATTTTGTGGTATGTATATATGAGATATTCTTTTCATTTTGGGCTCACAATGAAGAGGTGTCCCTGATATGGAAGGTCACCTGCCAAGCATACCTTGCCATTACTTTATGATGGACATGCTGGAGCCAATGTAAGCAACGATATCAAAAGTAGTTTCAATAGAAATATTACAAAGCATATCAACATCCTTCAAAAATGTACAAATTAAGATATATATATATTTTTATGAAGGAGTATGTTAATGTAAAAAGTCTATGGATCTATACTGTTAGCTTATAAACATTGAATAGAAGATTTTACTCTTATTATACAACTACAATTTTCTATGGAACCACTTATTCTTTCAGTGTATCAGCGAGTCTGTAGTCTGTGTAACACAGCACAGAAATGTGTATGCTTTGTTGAATGCAAATGTGGCTAAATGATCCCCGAGCTTAGTGTCTCGTACAACGCTGGCAGGCACGGTGTTGTGCCAGCCCATCCTAAAGGTAAAAATTACCGAAAACCTAGACTTAGAATGAAATGTAAGCAGGGAAGCGCTAATCCATCTGCATATTCTTCACGGGTGCTGCCTATTTTTTTTTCTGCTGCCAGAATAAAAGCCTGACTTGGTTATCCTCCGCAATTATCACAAGGGAAAATTACTGTGTTGTATATTAGATGAACGAAAATTCACCAGTTTACTCAGTACCTTTCCCACATCTACGACAAATTCTTAATATTTACATAGATTCTGCTAGGATGTCTCATATAACACTGCACATTGATAATTTCTGTTTTTCTTTCTGATTTGGATATATAGAGGGACAATAAAGGACTTGAGTACTAAGTATTTACCTGTACAGGCGGTCCCCTACTTAAGAACACTCGACTTACATACGACCCCTAGTTACAAACGGACCTCTGGATATTGGTCATTTATTGTACTTAAGTCCTAGGCTACAATGATTAGCTGTAACAGTTATCACTGGTGTCTACAATGAAGCTTTATTGTTAATATTGATTCTTATGACAACCCAACATTTTTAAAATCCAATTGCCACAGAGACCAAAAAAGTTCTGGCTGAGGTTACAATGATAAAATATACAGTTCCGACTTACATACAAATTCAACTTAAGAACAAACCTACAGACCCTATCTTGTATGTAACCCGGGGACTGCCTGTATTCATGTAAATTAAGCACTTGGGGTGAGACAAAAGCATCCTATGTAGTTCTATTTCCCACTGCTCTTTCTTAGCAGTTGCTTACGTTTTCTCCTCTCTCTCCGAACACCTCTGTGCATTCTGATTTATGCGTAAATCTAGTACACCTTGCTCCAGACTAACAAAGAAGTGTATGTCAAGATTTTGTTGGGGTAAGGATTTCAATATGACAATGAAGGTTCCAGCTTGAAACTGGCCAGGTGCACATTAAAAACATTAGGACTCAATAGGCCTAGTAAAGAGGCCGTAGTACATGGGGGAAATAATGCTGACACAAGCCAGATAATACATCCTTGCCTAAGGCTATGTTCAGGAAGCCGAAAAAAATATTGAATATAAACTGTAGACCTTCTGTTTGTACCCATCCTCATTTATTTCGGGGCTTAACTAACAAAGAAGTGTATGTCAAGATTTTGTTGGGGTAAGGATTTCAATATGACAATGAAGGTTCCAGCTTGAAACTGGCCAGGTGCACATTAAAAACATTAGGACTCAATAGGCCTAGTAAAGAGGCCGTAGTACATGGGGGAAATAATGCTGACACAAGCCAGATAATACATCCTTGCCTAAGGCTATGTTCAGGAAGCCGAAAAAAATATTGAATATAAACTGTAGACCTTCTGTTTGTACCCATCCTCATTTATTTCGGGGCTTA
>CM033641.1:191718935-191743935 GCA_019512145.1 Engystomops pustulosus
GCTTAAAAAAAGGGTCTTTTTCATCAAGTTGGCTTTGAGGATCTCAAAGCATCCCAATGCCCTAAATGTTGAAGGCCTAAAAGGGATGGGCAAGGATGGAACATGCGCTGTGCGATGCAAATTCAGGAACACTTTTTTTTTTTTTCCCCCCGAGACCCAGCCTCGTTCTGCAGGAGTGAAAAGATGGCAGAGTGCAGAGAGGTTCATCTACATTTTTTTTTTAAATGCTATTTTCTACAAATTGCGGGCATTCCTGAAAATAAAAATTGCAGCCCAGACCCTGCCCCAGTGTATATAGCCTGCCAGACCCTGCCCCAGTGCATATAGCCTGCCAGACCCTGCCCTAGTGTATATAGCCTGCCGCCGCTGCCGGACAGATCGCACAGAACATATACAGGAGTCGCCGGAAAGGCGAGTTTAGATATGTTTATTTTTTGACTCGAGTATAAGCCGAGTTTGGGGTTTTTAGCGCATTTTTTGTGCTGAAAAACTAGGCTTATACTCGAGTATATAAGGTAATTAATGTCCCCCAGAAACTCCACAAAGATAAGGTGGAACAGAAGTATATGCAACTGTTCTGTGTGTTCATCTTCAGCTTTCACAAAAACTAATATAAGAAAAACTGATGAAATAGCGCACATGGAACCGAATCTAAAATGCAGACAATATACAGAGAGATATACACAGAACAAACTGATACTTAGTTTTGTGTGAATTGTCATTAATATATTTTATGTGGAAGTTAAATGTATATATCAATTGCTTGGTCACAATTTATTGTTATTACTACAGGAAAGAGTGGACCTGAATGCAAACATTGTAAAGCAGACCCTAATGCAGAATGCCGGTTCTGCTCATGTTATATATGCGGTGGCAAACAGGATGCACACATGCAGCTTTTATGTGATGAATGCAACATGGCTTACCACATATACTGTCTAAATCCCCCCCTCACCAAGATACCTGAAGATGAAGATTGGTATGTTCTTTTATTACATGTGATTTTATTTAACCCCTTTGTGGCCAAGCCATTTTAGGGCCTTAGGACCAAGCCTGATTTATAAAATTTGCCCTGTGTCATTACAGGAGCTTATAACATTTGTAACGCTTTAACATATCCAGGGGATTTTGAGATTTGTTTTCTCGTCACACATTTTGATTATAGCTTTTGTGTTAATTTTTTTAGACAATGTATTAATTTTGGCCAAAAATTAAAATGTCACAAAGTATTAAATGACAAACTCCACAAAGTTTGATACCCAGTTTCTCCCAAATATGAGGATGCCCCATATGTGTTGGTGACTGCTGTACGGGCGCTTGGCCAGGGATAGAATAGAAGAAAGCGCCATTCAGAGCAGATTTTGACTTTTTTTTTTTTGTGTGGGTGAGACCCTCTTTTCAGGTAAATCATTACAGGGGATTCTATAGCTAATAATCATATTTTATTAATTTTTTCTTGGTGGGGGTTAATAAAATCATTTACTCTTGTTTATGGTTTTTTAGCATATTTCCCAGACGTTCACCGTACCATAAAAATGTTATCTTTATTCTATGGGTTATCACGATTACGGCGATACCCTATTATATAAATTTTATGGCTTTTTTTATGGTTTTGCAGAATGTAGAAGTCATTTTGTGAGAAATTTTTCTTGTTTTTGCATCGCCGTGTAACAATGGGCATAACATTCATATTTTTTTGTTTACAGAGCTGTGTTAGAGCTTATTTTTTGCGGGACAGGCTGTACTTTTATTGGTATCATGTTGGGGTAAACATTACTTTTTTTTAATCGCTTTTGTTGCACTTTTTATGAGGTTAGATGTGAAAATTGTATAATTTTTGTAGGGTTTTTTTTTTCTTTTTTTCCTTTTATGACGGTGTTCACCTTACGGGTTCAGTGACAATTTTATTTTATTTTACGGGTTGTTACGGACGTGACGATACCCTATATGTTGGTGATTTTCACTTTTTTATGTTTTATTTGATTATTGCATGGGATGGGACTTCAGGGGACTTTCATTCTTTTTTTAATATTTTTTTTTTAATTGCACTTTTTTTTTTTAACTTTCTTTTACTGTTTTATTTTGTCCCAGGGTGGGACATGAACAAGTGATCATTTGATCACTTGTTCATTGTAATATATTGCAATACTAATGTATTGCAGCATATTGCATAGTCAGCCTATGTATTCTGCATAGGCTGACAGCTGCACTGTTAGATCGTGCACAGTGCAAAATCCTGACAGGCTGCTGCTATAGTCCGCTTTGGGGTCCTTATCGGACCTCAGGGTTGCCATGGCAACGATCCTGATTATCACGCCGTTGGACTATAGATGCCACGGTCACTATGACCGCGGCGTCGATGGTCCCAATCCCACATGTTACAGCGGGATCCCGGCTACCGCATACCTTAGGGATCCTGCGGCAATCACACAGGTTCAGCTTCTGAGCCCGGGCGATCGGCATGACGTGATACTAAGTCAATTGCGGGAACCACCCCCAGCCTATGACGTATAATCATGTCAAGGTGCAGGCAAGGGTTAAAGGCAGATTTCTAGAATTAGTGTCATATTTGTGTACATAGGTTTCCTTCCCTTTCAACAAACCTTTCTGAAATTACTAGTTTGGTGCGTACATGAGGAGTAAAACCATTTCTGGGCAATATCATTTACTAGCCAATAGTATGTATCTTTTTTAAAATTTAAATATTTTATTAACAGTTTTTGAAAAAATTTTAAACAGAAAATACACACAAAACACTAAATATTATGTATCTTTAGTTTGCAATGTTCCCTGTGTTGGTAAGAGGAGACCTAGCTGCTGTGACTCACTATTCCCCTTGCCTCTCCATAGAGATTCTATGATGACTCGGTGAGTTTCTGTTCATCATGCTAATAAGACGGAATAAAGCCAAGGCTGCTTTCCCGGTTTCTGGTTGAGTTGGTGTTGCAAATTTAACAGGGAGGGGCTTGGAATCATGGATTTCGACTGAAATGCATGCAAACGGTAACAAGCATCAAGTATTTTGCATGCAAGCAATGCAAATCACGTTACCGATTGCATCCGTTTGATTTGAAATGCGTATGCATCTGGGCTATGGTCCTCACTTTCTATTTTTAAATGCAATTTGCTTGAGTGTGTGAACACAGGCAAAGTAAGTCGACAAGGAGGCACTGAGAAAAATTATAAAAGTGTGTTTACTTGTACTATTTTTTAAAAGTTTATTAAAAAGCTTTGTCATGTGTTTACTTAATTCCTCACAAAACTTTTCTTCTTACAGGTACTGCCCTTCCTGCAAAAATGATTCAACAGAGGTGGTTAAAGCTGGAGAAAAACTGAAGCAAAGTAAAAAGAAGGCAAAGATGCCATCAGCAAGCACAGAAAGCCAAAGAGACTGGGGCAAGGTACACTTAATTCCCTTTGACGTGTTCATTAATATTTATCACAGGGCTGGTAGGATGTACTTGGCAATAACAGGCGTTTGTACGTTAAGTTTATTGTTATAGTTACGTATCTTCTTATCCTATTCGGATTTCCTACAACATAATCTAGATTCAAAGGTCTGTTCTTTTTTTTTTTATGATGAATCGGTTATCTTTGTACAGTGTGTATGAAATATATATATGTAAGCATAGTAAGGATATAGTGTACTGCCAGCAATTACTCATGACCCCCGCTTTGCTACTGGAATCAGATAAATATAACTTGTTCAACATAGATATATTTCCCTAAACAGGATCAAATAAACATAACGTACAGATAAAAAGCACAGTGTTTTAAAATAGTAGATGGGGAAAAAAATAAAAAATGTATACAGTATTTTGCTGCCGTTTCCCTTGTATCTATCCGAAACAGATAATAGTAATCTAAAGATCATCTGTGTTCAGCTCCATTTGGAGAAAAAAAGTATGAAATGCATTTTTCTCAATCTTTATCGTGAATGTAACTGTAATAAACTGTTCTGTATTTATCCTAAATGAATGCAACATTTTTTTCTTCAAAGGGCATGGCCTGTGTTGGACGTACTAAGGAGTGTACCATTGTTCCATCAAACCACTATGGCCCTATCCCTGGTGTTCCTGTTGGTGCATTATGGAAGTTTAGAGTTCAGGTACTTATTTTATGAGCTACCTTTTAGTACATTGGTACGGTAATTAATCAAATAAACATTGTTTTTGTTTGAACTTTCAACTATAGCCAAAACCCCACCTGACATAGTGTTCCATATTGTCTTTTGTGAAGCATAAAAAAATCTCCTCCATGTGAAAATGGACAGAGAAGAGTCATATTTGTGATAAGGAGTTGTGTTTTTTTTTTCAATTATATCATATTAGGGGCATAACTTTTTACATCATCTTTTAGAACATTTTTTGTGAGGGTATTTGCTGAAAAAATTGTATATAACGGGAAGTTTTTTTTTTAACGCCGTTCACGGAGCGGTTTCTATATTAGATTTATTGTACAGATTTATATGGACATGGTGATTGTTTGTTCAAGCCTTATGCTGCAATACATTTGTACGCTGAATTGCCAGACACCAGGACTGCTGCAGGAAGGATCAGATCTCCCAGTAAGCTCATCAGAGGGGGGATGTCCGATCCACGGGGGACACACATGCACACCATGGTCATGCTTGACCGCCGCGTGTATGGGGTTAAACACCTAGGATCAGAGTTTTTCAGATCCCAGGTGTAAGTGCCTGGTTTGGGCTGTGATGCAAGAAGGAGTACCCTTTAATGAACACCGTAAATAACCAATACGGCAGTCATTAAGGGGTCAACTCCGCAGGATAGGGCCTAACTTGCTGATCAGTGGGGATCAGCAATTTCCGTAAGCTCCATAAAGATTAATGGAGCATAACGGTCATGCACGGCTGTCTGCTACATTAGTCTGATGGAGCAACGAGGGATCCAACATCCTGGGGGTCTAGGCACTGAAAACTTTAGTTTGAGGGAAAACCCCTTTAAGTATCTATTATTTTTGATTCCAGCATTTATGGTCTCATGTTCAGTATGTTGTGTTCTATATGATATTATAACCCTTGATGTGTAGTGCCACCTAGGGGTTGGTGAGGGAGATCCATCACTGTTGTCTTCCGTGGATGTCAAGGTATTTTTTGCATGAGCTTTCTTTCTCAGGATGTACAAAATTGTAGATATTGCCACTCATAGTATTGTAGCAATTATGGGATGGTTTTCGCAACTTACAGATGGCTTGTTTAAGCTGCAAAATCTTTCAAATGAAAGCACCACACCTCAAATAAACTCCAGGCCTTTTCTCTGCTTAATTGAGAATTACATAATGAAGTGATTGCCCACACCTGACCATGAAACAGCTTTTGAGTCAATTGTCTAATTTCTTTTGGTCCTTTTAGGGTAGCACTTCGGGCTTGTCCTGACCAGCAATGCAGTAGTACTCTCCTGCTAAAAATCCTAATTTCCATCCTGTATATTAGTATCTATCTGGCTGTTTTTGCTGTAGGGAAACACAGATAACGTTATCCCCAGCTCATAGTTGCCATCGGACTGACCATTGCACCAGTGTGAACGGAGTGTGGAGTCTCGTACACCCCAGATGCCACACTGCCATGGAGGAGACCTAGTGAACATGCGCAGCCGCTGATATCCAAAGCAGTTGCACCACTATTTGGGCAGTGTGGTGGCCAGTATTTTGTCACGGGTACCCTCAGATCTGGGCATTTGGGAGTGGTAATGAGCAGGTTGGCCATTTTCCCTGACACGTGGTGATATCACTGCTAGGCTGCGTAACTGGAGGGTGGACCTTAGCCCAAGGAGTACGGGAATGATGAGAGCATCTCCCCATCTGCGAAGTAACCATATTGCAGCCTCTCTCCTGAGCTGAATCAGGTACAGGGGTTTTGTAGCTCAAGAAGGAGGGGACGGAGAGCTGCCTACGTACTCCTGCTAAATAAAACTGACACACTTCTGTGCGTTTCCAAGACGTCGCCACAGGACAAGAGTGAGAGAGAATGCAGGAGCTTCTACAATTAAACCTACCAGAACAGCCTCGGCAGCACAACCAAGTCCGGCCCTCTCTGATTAAGATATGATGGAGACTCTGGAAGCCCCTTTGCCTCAGCGCCAGAAGAAAGGTCCAAAAGGTCCCCGCTGCAACCTGGCCCGGCCGTACATACTCAAGGCCCCCTAACAGGCTCTACTGACCATGAACGATCACTTAGCTGGTTTCAATGAGGATGCCAATATAGGGGGTTCATGTAGAGGACAGCGTAAGCGATATTAAAGATCAATTGCCTCCCATGCACAAAAAAACAAACAATTGTTGCATAATGTTTTTTTGCTTATTTTGAAGTCAGACTATCTTGAAAATACGCTATGCTCAAACAATTTGTGGGTCATTGGCATTCCTGAAAAGGCGGAAAGCAAAGATCCAGTTTCATTTATGGAAACTTGGATAAAGGACAAAATGGGACAAAAGGTCCTATCCCCACTGTTCACCATAGAAAGAGCCCTTAGGGTCTTGCCCCGACCATTAGGGGTGGCACCAAGACCACTCATGTTGTGGTTTTTGCACTATAGGGACTGTGATGCAACATTTAGAGCTGCAACCGTGGGACTACATAAACGATAACCTGGAACTGCTGCTATTTCTTGTTAGGATCGGGACTTCGTAGGTGCTCTGCTAAACCAAAAGCCCACATAAGTACTTATGGGGAAGATTTGGACCAAAGTGAAAGCTCTCCAGTTTCACTTCTGATAATCCTATTTGGTAAAACCCTGCTCTTCTGGAGATTTTGGAGGGCTTTTTGCAATGGGGGGGCTAACTGGATTGTCACCATAGAGAATTTGTGCTCCAATGGTATATGTAAAATATTTAAAGATTTATATACTACTTAACAAATTCCTCAGGTGTGGTTTTATCAATATCTACAGTTATGGCATTCCTGCAATACTCCAGTTAGGATTGGGCCATGTGGTGCCCTGAACAGAGCGTTTTTGTCCACGACAACTAATTTCCTTTTTTATATGTGGTTTTATTGAAACAAATCAATATGCAATGTCCCTTTTAAAAGCCGTGCCAAATGGGAAAGGGATATTGGACCTATTTAGACAAACAATGGTCTGACACTTAGAAATTGTCTACCCTGTCTCCTAGTGAGTCTCATTGGGTCTCCTCTCTATGTTGCATAGTAATTGTGGCATTGATATGTTCTATTTCAAATAGCGGTCTGTGAGGACTCTAAACTACCCAATGTGTGCTGGAAAGCGCAGGTATTCTGTACATTATATGGGATGTAGGGAACTAGCCTTTGAAGGGGGAAATGGACCACACATGTACGGATTTAGTGTTCCATTTTTATTAAAAACTGCTTTATTGCAAACACATGATAAGATATACGTTGATATTATCATTAAACACATTATTTGTGCTAAAAAAAAAAATTGGAACATAGTGGAAACACTTTCTATCCAGTAGTTGCTCATATATCTACGACCCTCTCCCCAACACCATCATATGTGTCTCATAGCTGTGGTTTATTGTGTTACAGTTGTATCATAGGCGTACCGCACTGTCATGGTACAATGCAACAGATAACAGAAACAAAACATTACTATGCTATGGATTCTGTAAACTCTGGATCTGTAGGTTCCAATAAATAAATTCCTTATCTTATGACTGTTAGTTAAGAAGGTTGAGCCCATTCAGTGAGCTCTATACCCTGAATGCCCCTGATCTATTCACCCGGGTCGGGTGTGCTGGCCCCACCACCTTTCGCTCCATTCCCAAGTAACTTATCAGTGAAGGGATAGCATTGTCATGCATCAATACCTGAAAGAAACTCCATAGCTAAATTTAGATTGCGATGTGTCAAAACACTGTTAGCACTACCAACTAATAAGCGAGAATACGGAAAGCTGAGAATATCTAGGTTACATACTTTGGGTGGACAGGCCCTACCCTGGGAGCTCCATCTGGGTTGGTTGGGAGGTGGGGGATGGGGTTTGTTACTGTCATTGTTTAAATTTAATTAGGATTGATCCTAAAAATTCCCTATGGAACGTGTATATTACACTCACCGGCCACTTTATATAGGTACACCAACTAGTAACGGTGTTGGACCCCCCTTTTGCCTTCAGAACTGCCTCAATCCTCATGGCATAGAATTCAACAAGGTGCTGAAGCATTCCTCAGAGATTTGGTCATATGACCATCGATGCATCAACACAGTTGCCGCAGATTTGTCGGCTGCACATCCTATGTATGCGAATCTCCCTTTCACACACCCACAGAGATTGCTCTATGGATTGCGAGTCGGTGAACTGGTGAAGCTTTGAGACAGTGAACTCATTTCATGTTCAAGAAAAACCAGTCCTGAGATGATTCCAGCTTAATGACATGGCGCATTATCCTGCTGACGTACCATCAGATGTTGGGTAACATTGGTCATAAAGTGCATGGCATGGTCGCACAACATACAGGTAGGCGATGTGGCGTTGACAACGTGCTCAATTGTATCCCAAAGGGTACCCAAAGAGTGCAGGAAAACTATTCCCCACAACGCATGACCAAGCCCAACACCACCACCAACTACCTGAACCGTTGATACAAACGTGCAGGATGTACCATGCTCTTCACTGTTTGACGCCAAATTCTGCACATCCCACCGATCCGATATGTCTCATCAGAAATCCGAGATCATCAGACCAGGCACGGGTTTTTTTTTTTTTTTCTCCAAACCTTTCCTACTGTCCAATTTCGATGTACTTGTGCAAATTGTGAGCCTCATTTTGTCTTAGGCTGAAAGCAGTGCACATCTGGTGTGGTCTTCTGCCCCCGCCCGCACCTTGGTAGCCCATTTGCCTGCGACAAGTGTCGAGATGTGCGTTCAGGAGGCTCTCTCTTCTTGCACCTACCTGGTTTGTATCGGGTGTGCGATATTGAGTCACTGTTGCCTTTCTATCAGCTCGAACCAGTCGCCATTCTCCTCGGGCATCAACAAGCTCCTTTCCTGCCTCACAGAACCTGCCGCTCACCTTGGAATGTTTTTGTCTTTTTCGGACTCCTTCTACTGTAAAACCCTAGAGGATGGTTGTGCGTGAAAATCCCAATAGAATCAGCAGTTTCTGAAATACTCAGACGGCCCTTCGGGCACACAAACAACACATGCCACGATTACAAGGCACTCAAATCCACCTTTCTCCCCATACGATGCTCGGTGTTTTAACTGCAGGAGATTGTCTTGACACAGTCTCATGCTAATGCAACTGAGTTTTGCCGCCATGTGATTGGCTGATTAGAAATTAAGTGTTAACGAGCAATTGGACAGGTGTACCTAATAAAGTGGCCAGTGAGTGTATATCAGGATTGTTAAAACCTAGGCCTTTGTTTGGCCATATATCCCTACAACTTCTTGCAATGTACATTTCAATGTCTGTAATGCAATGTGTGTTTTGTCTGTTTTCTCAAATTGATAAAAATGTATGTGATAAACCCCTTAAGGACGTGGCCCTTTTTTGTTTTTGCGTTTTATTTTTCATTCCCCACCTTCAAAAATCTGTAGCTTTTTTATTTTTCCATGTAAAGAGCTGTGTTTGGGCTTGTTTTCTGCGTAACAAATTGCAATTGATAGCGATGGTATTTATAAGGCATTTATTATTCCATGCCGTGTACTGGGAAGCGGAAAAAAAATTTCTGAATGCTGTGAAAATGATGGAAAAACGCATTTGCGCCACATTCTTGTGGGCTTGGATTATACAGCTTTCTCTGAGTGCCCCAAATGACATGTCTACTTTATTCTTTGGTTCGGTATGATCACTAGGATACCAAATTAGTATAGGTTTTAGAATGTTTGTTTTCATACATTGTAAAAATATTGATTCTTACTGTTTATTTTCTTTTATATGTGATCTAGGGAAAGGGTGGTGTATATAGCAATATTACAGTGATTTCTAATTGCCTGCCATCTGCTGGCTATTGGAGATCATTGCACATGGCAAGCCTACAAGTCTCAATGACTCTGCCATGCCAACCTCCTGTAAAGTCAGCGAAGGGCGGCGATCGGCCCTCCAAGATGGCGGTGCCCATGTAAAGGTAAGTTAGGTGCCGCGGTCTGGTTTGACCGCAGCACTTAACAGCGGCTAACTGACGCATATTTTACATATGTTGCCCATGTGCCTTTACAGTCTTAAAGGAAATCTATCACTTCGTAAAGGTAAAAAACACATAGAAATACTTCTGTGCTCCTCTTTAATCCGATTCCGGTTCCAGGATCGCCTACAAATAAAGATTTATAATGAAATAAATAAAGATGCCCCTCACGTGACATCTCCCAGCAGGGGGAGGGAGGTGACCAGGGCGTGCATAATAAGCATGGAGCATTGGAGAGGTTGGTGACTGCATGCAAGAGGCAGGAATTTGTGCCCCTCGTGTATCGATACTTCCGTCTTCTAGCATGGGAGAGTGAGGTGGCAAGGTCTTGCATAATTGGCAGCCCGGAGCGCCAGACATCTTGTCTCTGCACTCCTGGCTGCTAATTATAAGTCTTTTTTTTTTTCTTGGTGATTCCAGCGTGTCACCTTTAAAGAAGACTAGTGTCGGGATCGGAATGAAGAGGTGCAGAGGTGAGTATTATAATAATAGTAGTAGTAGTAATAATACTCTGAATGTTCATCAAGTGATTCAGCATTCCTGCTGATTACTTAAGTGCTGTCTGCAAACTATCGATGGATTCTTGTTTACTTGGCTCAGCTCTGATCAATAAGAGGAGCTAAAGTAGGAGATTATGACTCCTCCTGCTCCCCTCTCTCTATGTTTGTCAGTGAGACTGACTGTGAGAGGGAAGAACAGTGGATGACGTCATTTGGACAGACTGAAGGAGTGAGAAACGGGTTCTGTGTATATACAGAGAAGAGCATGGTGAGAACAGGGAAATAAAAATTAATTTGACCAAATATTTATGTACTTATATACAATATATAACTGTACTTGTTTGTAGTCAGATGTACATAGAGAAACTATAGTATTTTGAGAGTGACATGCCAGAAAGCAAGGTCATTTTATAATGAAAAATGTACTTAAACAATTAGAATTTGTTATTCCTGAATTTCATGCTGCCTAATGTCGGAGTTTTAATAAAAAGTTGAATCTGAATTCCTGCCTGAAGGCAGCCAAGGATGTAATTAAAGGAAAGGGGGAATTAATTTTAATGTTGGAGAGTCAGATAAAAGTAAAATTTCTTCCTGTGAGCTATATGATTTGTAGAAGATCCATTTATAATAACATCCCTGCAGATGAGGTAATAATAACTAGGATATTACTAGACTTTTTTGTCATTATGTAAAGGGCCCTTCATTTTATAGGTTGAAATACAATGTAAAAATGTATGCTGTTTATTTACTTATTTTACTTATAAACAAGATTTTGTTGTGATCTCTGGAGCATGGATTATATTGCTGGTAACCTTTTTACCTGGGGGACAGATTGTCTCAGGTATTTATACTCCATCAAGCATACCTAACTACTAATAGGGTTAGTAAATTCCATCCTGGGTTTCCAGACCTCTGTCCTAAGTCCTCTGACACCTCAGGAACCTTCTTCCATCTAATATGGTCCTGCTATCTTATTGGGAATTCTGGGAACAGGTTCGTACATTCCTGTTTGGCAAAATGGGAGTAGCAGTGCCTGATGACCCTAAGCTCAGTGTTTCAATCCACTGCAGAACGTGCTCTTATTACCAAAACTCTGTACAACACTAGGAAAACAGTAGCCAGATTTTGGATGGCTGCACATCTCTCTCCGTGACTGGATCAAAACGATAAATAACACCCTCGCGCTCAAAAAGTGGTTATTTACTTATAGGAAGAAGGATAGGAGGTTCCATGCCATTTGAGATAAATGTCTTGACTCTCCCTTTACTGCGGTTCCCCAAATTCCATCCTAGACACACTCTCTCTGACATATGAGTCTCTCTCGCCCTGGGGTGGGACTATGGTGCAGGTGTGTGGTTGGGTGCTGTGTGCTGTTTGTGTTTCAAATTTGGCCACGTGACACAATTTATTTGACGCCATTACACAATATTGTGGTACGTCGCTCTGCACATGTAAACTTGCTTGATGTTTCCACATGGTTTTTTTCTTTTTTTTTTCTTTTTGTGGAGACGATTCTTCTATGATAGAAGACTAAGTATGCATATTGTATACTGCTTCCTGTTTCTTGTTCTCCTCTCCTTCTTTATGTGGGGTCCTGCAAGACCACCATTTATGTGCTGTACTCACTGTGTGCATTGTATCTCCAAATTCCCTTTAGTAAAGTTTTATTGTTGATTTAAAAAAAAAAACTCCCTCCCATACAGAAAACATTGTATCTTTTAGTTATAGCATTTAAAGTGAACCTGTCTGTATTATTATTTTTAGGTCAGTGAAGCAGGAGTCCATCGTCCCCATGTTGGTGGAATTCATGGGCGCAGCAATGATGGTGCATACTCTCTGGTATTAGCTGGTGGATTTGAAGATGAAGTGGTATGTGTTGTACATTTACAGATTCTCATGGATTTATTAATGGCTTTACCTTTGAAACCCTGTTCTTCAGACTAATGAATAAATTCATAATCTCCTTTGCTTTTTAGGACCGTGGGGATGAGTTCACTTACACAGGAAGTGGTGGCAGAGATCTTACTGGTAACAAAAGAATTGGGGAGCACTCGTTTGATCAAACTTTGACTCATATGAACAGGTAATTTCTACAAACTTTTCCACTTCTGAGAGATAACGTATTGAGCACCACACTATTTGTTTCATGCAAATACAGGCAAAAGTAAAGCAAATATTGCAGTGAAGCTAAATAAAAATGTGTAAGGAGAAAATAGTATACTTCTCATAAGGGCATTCTTGGCTCCCTCAATGAGTGTCATCTCCTAGGATTTTTTTTGCTCCTGATGTTGTCTGTGCCATTCACTTGCCTCAAATATGACTTCTTCGGCTAGTGCAGTAGTCAAGTTTAAAGGCTTTTAAATTGTTTAAGATAGAAATTGCATAAGACAACGTATCATTGAATAGTACAATCAATTCATAGGTTAGATGTTTGATGGTTGCTTTCTAATAATCCTAATAATGGTGTGTTAAACACCTGCTTACTGATTGTGATAAAGGATAAAAAAAATAACCATCACTGGTGGGCCTGGGATATGATGCTAGAGGAAAATTGACAAGCCATCAGTAGGAGGTGTTAAAATGTAACACTTTGTTGAACACTTTATCATAGTGGTCTGTTCCATACAGTGTATTGTTTTGTATTGACTCCATGTCAATCATAATTCAAGGATTGGTTCTCTAGTTTGTGACCATAGACCATTTCTTTGTTCATGCAAAAATAACAGCCACAAAGAATTATTTTGGCTGTTGTTTTGGTCACTTTGCATTTTTTCTTTACTCTCACCTGTAGAGGTGGCATCTGGTGGTGTCTACAACACACAGAAGTTGCTCACGTAGTACAGCTCATTTGGGATGGCTCATCAATGTGAGCTTTGGCAAGGTTATTCTATACAGAGCGCAAATCAGCAGATATGGCACCACCTATAGTCACCATGTGTGAACTCCTAAGACAGTGATGGCAAACCTTTTAGAGATCGAGTGCCCAAAATTAGACCCCCAAAAAAACTAGCTTTTCCCAAAGTGCCAACATGGCAATTTAGGCAGTAACAAACTTATTGCTACCAGAATTTTTGAGCTCAAATCCGACCCTGTCTACATCTTTTCACTCTTCGGACAGGACCAAGCAGCAAAGGATGGGTCACTTTAAAATAGCAGGGCACTACTTGGACTGCCTGAGACTGCAGGAAGATGCCATGTCTGTGCCTGGGAGACAGCCCGTGTGCCCACAGAGAGGTCTCTGAGTGCCATCTCTGGCACCAGTGCCATAGGTTCGCCACCACTGTCCTAAGATATCTATATAGGGCAGTGATGGCGAACCTATGGCACGGGTGCCACAGGTGGCACTCGGAGCCCTCTTTTTGGGCACCCAAGCCATCAACATAGAACTCAAAGAATCATCCTGCAGTCCCAGGCGACTCGAGAGATGCTGCTCTCAGTTCTATTTTAAAGTAACACATTCTTGATAGCTTGGGACTGCAGGAAGAGGTAGAACATGCGGGAAAGGGAGGATTATCTTTAGAGCTACTCTAGGCCCCACATTTCTTCCTGTACAGGGGGAGATGCTATAACATTAGTCAAAATTTGCCCTTCTTCTTTCAACTGGTTTGTTGTCCTCAAGAGGCCGATATGATTGAAAGTTGTGTTAGAACAGGTAGCAATAAATTACTACTTAAATTGTCGTGGTGGCACTTTGCAATAAATAAGTGTGCTTTGGTTGTAGTTTGGGCACCCGGTCTCTAAAAGGTTCGCCATCACTGATATAGGGAGTCCAAACAATCTTGTTCTCGCAAGCAACATTCTGGAATACTTTTTTGCAGATGAAGCACAATAATAACATTTGGTGATCAAATCCCAAAAGACTCGATCCAACACATCAAAGAGATAGATAAAGAGCGGATGGCACTCACTGGTCTTCTGTTTAAAACTTTTTCTTCTTTATTTGCAGAGTAGACAACACATACAGGCAGTCCCCGGGTTACGTACAAGATAGGGTCTGGAGGTTTGTTCTTAAGTTGAATTTGTTTCATAGTTTCATAGTCGAAACTGTATATTTTATAATTGACAAAAAAAAAATTGGCCCCAGTGACATTTGGAGTTTAAACATTTTCTGCTGTAATGGGACCAAGGATTATCAATAAAGCTTCATTACAGACACCTTACAGCTGATTATTGCAATATAGGACTATAGTAAAGCATCCAGAAAGCTTCACCAAAGGTCAGAGGGGTCTGTCTGTAACTATGGGTTGTCTGTAAGTCAAGTGTCCTTAAGTAGGGGACCGCCTGTACTCACATATGATACATGCAAGGGAGGCGGTGCAAGCAAGATGCCCCAGGCAAAGGCAACGGCGCTTCTGCGCTTCTTCCGGCCACCATATGAGTGATTACAAACATTGGGGTAATTTATACCAAAAAATCTAATAAAGTGCACCTTCTCATGTTACAGTTGACCTATTCCATAGGTGTCTCGTGCTGGGTCCGTTATGATTGGGAAGGTGTAAGATATGTAAGATGTCTTGTGCTGTCAAACATCTTACACCTCCCCAATCACTACGGACCCATGGGTCTGTTGTGATTGAGGAGTTGTAAGATGTATAAGATGTTTGACTGCACAAGGCACCTATGGAATAGGTCAACTGAGCCATGAGAAGGTGCACTGTATTAGATTTTTTCGGTATAAATTACCCCAATGTTTGTAATCACTCATTCGGTGGCCGGAAGAAGTGCACGAAACGGACGTTGCCTTTCCGTGGGCATCCCGCTTGCACGTATCATATGTGAGTATGTGCATTCTACTCTGCAAATAAAGAAGAAAAAGTTTTAAACAGAAGACCGGTGAGTGCCATCTGCTCTTTATCTACGTCTTATCTAGGTTAGTTGTGTCTGTCAGCATAGTATCCGAAGCATGGGGCAGACACCAGGAGATTGGCCAGTGCACCAGAAGAAGTAGAGAGGGCATGGGAGGGGACTAAACCAACGAGGTTCGGTGGTAGAGGCCTGCAAAATGACCACCAGCCCAAATTCCACAAGTATGTGTAATGCTAGGCCTCATGTGGCTGTAGTGTGGCAGTAGTTCCTGCTTGATGAAGGCATTAGTGGACTGGCCTACCCATTCCCCAGACCTCAATCTAATCAAGCACATCTGAGGTGTTCATCATGTCTCTTTCCAACCACCAGTGCCTTGTTGCACAATTTATAATCCAGGTCATGGAAGGGATACCTCATGAGAATGTCTGCCGCCTCATCAGGAGCATGCCATGCCCAGGCGTTGTAGGGAGATCATACAGGCCACACACACTAAGCCTTATATCGTGGTCTTAAGGCATTTTCACTGAATATGGACAAGCTTGAAATTACAATTTCCACTTTTGACTGCATAGCATTCCAAATCCAAACCTCCAGGGGATATTAATTTTGATTTACATTGATCATTTTTGTGTTTTTTCTCAACACATTTCATTATGTAATTAATAAAGAATTGCTACTGGGATATTTCATTCATTCTTCTAGGATGTGGTATTTTTAAAAATCAGATTGCTATTTATTGAAATTATTTGATTTTCAGACAGAACATAATACCCATACAAAGGTCCCTCCCCCAATAATTTCCCCCACCTGGAACTAGAATAAGCCTGGTCTGCATATCCTAGACAGTCCCAAAATACATCACCCATGCACCAGCTCTTAATCATCCTTCTCAAAAATTCACCAACATTCACATCCCCACTCTCATACCTCTGTCTTATCCTATCCCTATGTAACGTTCCAGAAGCCAAGCCCGGTGTATCTAAACACAAAACTCCCCAATTTTTTTTTCATTTCTCGGGATTCCCCCTTTTCCACTACACTGCTTGCTCATTTAATAACAATACCTGACCATAGCATATGAGCCAAACCTGCCACGGACTTCCCATATTTTGGACAAGCAGAATCTGGCCAAACTTCTATGTCATGCAGGAATTTAGGTGTACAATGAACCCTATGTAGGATATACATCTGCAAAAACCTACCACACTCACTATTGGACATAGGCGGGATCGCCTCAAGTGAACTCATTAGTTATAAGACCTACATCCCTTTCCCTCTTCTGCCTAACCCTAAAAGGAAAGCCATTCAAGAATTTATCAAATTTCATCCTATAATATCTACTGAGAGGCTGGGCATTATCTGGGCATTATGCATATCATGAAGCAACTGGAGCATCAGCTCCATCTTAACAAGATTGAGGCGGGCAACTATGGTTAAAGGGAGTTAGCACAAAGTGGCTATTTTGGTTCTAATTTTAGCCAACAGTGGCGTCAGATTAAGCTCTTCAAAATCCTCCACATAGGCAAAGACCTCTATACATAAATATTTAAAATGAGAATTCACCGCTATGGGGACCACCAATGTCTCCTGTCTACCTGATATCTAGCCATCAAAGCTGACTTGTGACAATTAGTTGTGAGTCCTGACAAGGACCCAAACTCTTCCAGCAGATGCATTGTCGCTTCTAGGAATATGGACCCATTATCCCGCAAAAACTTGAGGCATCATCAGCATACAGGGCTATTTTATTATGGAGTGTGCTGTGTTGTGCACTGGAAATTACCAACAGCAAGTGGCTTACCTGTAACAGCAAGTGGCCCAGTAAAAGCCAGTATATGCCTATTCACCATGAGGTTTGTTATTAAAATCTCCCACTATCGGGCACGCAATTCCCGGGTGTCTAGCCACATAAGACATCAACAATTTTGAAACTGTATTAGTATATGGAAGAGGAACATGGATATCAGCAGGAAAGAAAAGGTCCTAATTTTACACAACGGGCATATATACTGCCCCTGTGCATCAACCACCCGGTCCATGCACTCAAAAGGCATATGAGGAGCAGATGGTGTGATAAGCACAGCTAGCCCAAGGTTTATTCATAAATTGTATATGGTCATCAGACATATGTGTCTCCACAACAAACCTATCCAGAATGAACCCATATAGATCTCATGTATGTATGGTCCATTCTGTAGTAGTTGTGCTATGGCAAAATATACCTGCAAAACAAACCTTCTGCAACACCTAAAACAGTACGTTGCAATCCTGTAATATCCTACACACCCGTCCGACACCCATTCCTCTACAAAAAATAGAAGGGGATTAAAGGATTATTGCTCATAACACAAATCCCACAATATCCCACACCAAATCCATACCCTCAACATAGAAAATAAAGAGAAGAGGAAATTCCATCAGTAGGAGTCCAGATGGTAGATCTTATCACAAAACATTATTGTACTAGAACAGCAGTGCCTGACCACCATATACAACAATCTGTCTCTGGATATGTAATTACTATTCTTCATCTGGAGCATGAAACCGGAGTTGACTGTCATGTTGATCCAGCCACTGCAGCGCCGACCTGAGGTCCTCAGAGAAATGGGTAGTCCCTAGCACCACCACCCACAGCCTGGAACAGCATAGAATATGGATTCAGTGCGCACAGCCTCTGGTTGATGTCCATAAACTTGGCTCTTCTGTGTTGCACATCTTGAGAGTAATCCGGGAAAAGAGAAATTTTAGCATGGTGAGATCAGGATTGTCCCTCGCTTTCCAAAGGATTTTGTCAGTATCTCTGTTGCCAGTATTGAATACGATTATAATAGCCCTACAGTTATAAAGTTACAATCCCTATACTGTACAGTACAGATTCTACCAACCACAATATATATGATGCCAAAAATCACTTCAGAATACCAAATTCATAAAAATACCATAATTCTTTATACAGATGAAGGCACACAAAAAACTTAAAAACCACACATCTAAAATCCACAATCACATAACATGGTGGTGGTCAGTCATGTTGCATACTATTGATAACTGCTGGGGAAATCAAAGGAACCACCACCACAGCACCCCAACATATGTTTCACCATCGCTTCCTCAAGAAAGCACCCTGATAATACTATATTGGCAATATTGGTCTAGGTGCACAACCAGGTGTGAGCAGTTGCATCAGGACCCTGTGGGCCAGATCAATAGCAAATAACAGGGTGTCTCTTTCCCAAACTTTTTCAGCAGCCTTTCTTCTATAAAGGATGTGGGGTTATGGCCACCTCCTTTTCAGGAGTCCCCTCCACATTATTTCTGTGTGCCCTATTTTCTAAGTCATCTGTTTTATCCCACAGGACGCCAATCTCATCTTGCATGCGTCTAGATGCTTTCTTACATTTTCCCATATTATCTTCCAGTTCTGAGGTTCTAAGTTCTACATCAGTGGTGAGCTCAGATATTTTGTGCACATCATGCCTCATAATGGATAAGTCCTTTCTCCTAATACCTGTCAGTGTCGGCTCTCCTGCAGGTGGAAAAGCCTTGGCAGGTGACCGCATGCCCACCGCCATATTGTCAGATTGTCCTGTGACAGCATCAGCTCCCCGATTTTCGATCTGACATGCCGCTGCCACAAATCTTCTGAAGGGTCTCGCTAGTCTCCTCCCATCTGCATGGTAAAGCAGCTCAGCCGCTCTGCAATATCCTTTTGCCAGCAGGCTGAGGCAGGGGTGGACACTGAGGCGTTGGCGCTATCTTGCAAATCCAGGTCACCAGCCAATTTTGCACTTCTGGTTTCTTTACTCATAACTGGCAATGTGAAGATGATAGTATACAGGCAGTACGGGGTTATGTACAAGATTTGACCACCCTGACTAAGGTTATATTCACACAACTGTAGGGGGGCTTATATATGTCCGCAAGCTTGCAGTTGTACATGCGTTCCCCACAGGCCCACAATGGCCACACAGAGAGATATGGTGCCACACACGTGCAGCACAGTACCGCTCCGTACACAAAGATTGGACATGTCCCAACTTTACCCGTGTTACGGCGCGTGCGCCATGCATCACTATGGAGAGGGATATGTTCATATGAATGTAGTCTAACAATGCTTGCTGATAAAGGGTTACAAATCCTCCCCCTATCACCTAAAATTAGCTGCCAGTGGGGCACTATATATGCAAATTGGCTTTTGTGACTCATGTCTGGTTTTTGTGACTCTTCTCTCTCAAGCTGGCAGTGAACCACGCTTCATTATTCTGACTCTTCAAATCACTTGTCTGCCTTCTTGTACTTAGGGACCGTCTGCTAATATTCAACTACAGACACCTAAAGCTCTATGTACAGATGGGAAATATTGTGTAAATTTTACACGGTGCCTTGTGTTACATTCATTACATGTGACCAGTGACATCATCGCAGGTCCTTTAGCCTTCTAAGAATAGAAAACTGTACACCATGTACATGCGTGGGGTACAGTTTGCTATTATTAAGAGGCTAAAGTACCTGAGATGATGTCACTCTGGTCACATGACATGAACTGTGAGGACGCATAAGGCATGGGGGGATTAGATGGAAGGGCCAGCCAAGCAGGACATGGCCGCCTCGGATGCCAGGTAATAGACGATAAAAGGGGAATTATGTGCATGTAAGCAAAACAACTTTTAGCTAAAAGAAGGTTGTCATTTGGTTAATAGGGCTCTATAGGAATGTGTCACTGGCTGTATATGTGCAAACGTGGTGACAGGTTCCCCTTTAAGTTTGTACTTAAAGGGGTTTCCCAAGAACAAAAAGTAGACCCCCACAGATCATGAAAACGAGGGGTCCGATGGGGTGCCCCGTACCTCCGTCAGACCCCTCGTCGCTTAATGGAGCAGACGGTCGCACATGACTGTTCTGCTACATTAATCTCTATGGAACTGATGGAAATTGCTGAGCGCCGAGGTCATAGAGCAGAACGGTCATGCACAGCTGTCTGCTCCATTAGTTTGACAGATCGACAAGGGGAGCTGACGAACCACTTGTTTTCGTGATCTGTGGGGGTCTCCGCATTGAGACCCCCATTGATCAGCAAGTTAGGCCTAACCTTTGTTAGTGAGAAAACCCCTTTAAGCTGTATGTATGAATTTTTCGGAACAGGTAAATTTTATTGAACTCCATGCTAAAAAATTTTTTGTTCCTGTGACAATTACATTTTCAATATTTTGTGCTGTCTTGGAAAGAAGGATTATCAATAACGCATCCAAAGAACTTCACCAAAGGTGACAGTGGGCATAGATGACTTCCTGTAACTAGGTGTTGGGTGTCTTTTTAAAGGGGTTTTCCCACGAAAGAAAATTCTCACATTTCAATCTAGTGATGTTAACACAATAAAGATAATTTTAACCCCTTACTTTACAATTTTACTTTTTTTATTGCTGTTTTAGCTCCTATCTCTCCCTCCGCTGCTCAGTGTAAAATTCCAGGGTGTGGGCTGGACCTCTCTAAGAAGACACAGAGAGATGATACAGATCAGAGATGCATGAGATTACACAGAGGCTGATAAACCATTACACTGTGAGCTTTTCTACATCTCACATATATGTGCCTGCCTCCCCCTCCCCCCGGGTCACTGATCTCCTTGTAGCTTGTTACACTGAGAGCTTTGCTACATCTCACAGAGATGTGCCTGCCCCACTTTGTAGTTTGTTGTTTGCAGCCCCCTCTCTCCTCACGATTTCCTGGCAGGAAGTGTCTGTATCTCAATGTGCAGCAATGTGAGCTCTGTGCAGGGGGCATGGCTACAGCCACACAGCAGAGACGGACAGTAATATCAGCAGCACAATCTCATCCAAGATGGTGTCCGAATGTAAAATGCTGCGTTTTTGTCAATAACTAAATTAGAGAGTGTTTGTTATTTTGTTATCCTGAGTACATATAAGAAACTTGTCTTTGTGGAAATACCCATTCAAGTCGGGAATCGCCTGTATTGTATGTTATATTGTAACATTTTGAAATAAGTATTCTGAAATATTGCTTAACCATGTGTATACTAATACTAGACTAATAGATTGTGGGAAACACCTGGATGAAATATCAAGTGTAACAAAAAATGTCCATCTGTGGGTGCCATGGAGAGGGGTGTTCTTCAAAAACCCCTATGCTGATAAGTGTCTTTTATGGTGCAATAAAGACGTGAATGTCTTCATATCTCTACATGTTCTATACATAATACACATTTGGAAGTATTGTGTGTCTTTTTTTTCTAATTTTTACTGAGGGCTTCTTTCCACATTGTTTTGTTCCAAATTGTATTGTTTTGTTGTTTTGTTTTTTTATGTATGAGTGAAAAGTGTAGGGCTATGTGTTATCCTTCATGTACAATGCTTTATTATTTCACAGCAGCACAAGAGCTGATGATGACCACTTAAAATCGAATACTTATGGTTCATCTTTAACGTTGCTAGATTCCTTAGAGCGTATTTTCGTGGGGCTCAGTCTTGACGAAGAGTGTAATGGTTTGTTACTTATTACCACTTATTCACCTGGTTTGATCTATTTTTTCTTTTTTTTTTAACTAAATATCACTTATGGGTTATCTTTATCTCCTAATATGTTATAATAAGAGGGACTTATTTTTCTATACTTTTTGTTTGGTGTGCAATAGTTTCACTTTATAAAGTTTTAGAGGGATTAAAAGTAGATGCTGTACTTTAAGGTAAGTCCATAATGATGTGTAGCACTGGGTGGCGCTTTTTGTCAACTTTTGGAGATGGTTACTTTTTTTAAATTTCCATTTTTATAAAAATTTTTTTTTCATGTCTGTCAAACATTGTGTTTACTGGCATTAGTTAACATTTTGATATTCATGAAGTCATTGCAGCACGTCTTAATGCAGACTAGTTAGCTATATTATTATAACCTTAATTACATTCCTGGAATCCTTTAGGTAGAGCAATAGTTAAAAGTTAATAGCTGTCAATTAATGCAGTCACAAGTTAAAACCACCAAAAACTGAACTTACAAATGCCACTATAAAAGGGTGATAACCCCAGTAAAAGTACATTAACCCCTTCACGACCAATGGTCATTGGTGCTTGAATGTCCAGGTCAATTATTGACGGGTTCAGGAGATACAGCCGTTTGAAGTTGGTTACTGTCAAGACGTTTATAAATGTCCTTTCTGCATGGGGCATATGCAAATAGGACGCATATAGCCGTATTGGCAGTCGTGAAGGGGTTAAAGGAGAGATGTTATAATCAACATAGTCTCTCATGTTGCACTGTTATAGAACAAAAGCAAACATATTTCAATCTTTGGTAGGTGGTTCTACTGACTGCATCACGGCTATCTATAAAAAAAAATGCCAGTCGGTCCCTGAGATGACTGCTGGAATCCTACTGTATAATAATAATTCTTTATATAGTGCACACAGATTACGCAGCGCTGCACAGAGCTAGCCAAATCAGTGGCTGTCCCCAATGGGGCTCACAATCTCATCAACCTACCAGTATGTATTGAAGTGAGGATGGAAACCCACGCAAACACGGAGAGAACATACAAACTCTGCATTGTTGACCTGGATGGGACTTGAACCCAGGACCCCAGTGCTGCAAGGCTGTAGTGCTAACCACTAAGCCACTGTACTGCCCATGTCTATTGCCATCAGGGTTTCAAATTATGCTTAATAATTTCCCTCAAATATTTTATCACTTCGCTCCTCTTGCTCTACAACCTGCTTCCCAGAGATTAGCCTGCATAATGTGAAAGGTCCTGTTTAAATATTCCCCAGCACAATAGATGATTTCATGTATCCCAATATCCCACCATGTCATGGAATGCCTAAAGCTAAGGAGCCCTGATATAATTATGCCCTGGCTACCACATGGACAAACACTTTCTGGTTAACCATATAAAATGATAGGATACTAGTTCCCTAGAGCCCAAGCATGAGGAGTTCAGCCAGGGCATCCACAATTTTGCCACAGTTCTCTTATCTGTTTTCTGGCCTTAATAGCTAGTTTATTTTGGATACAAATTTTACTCTGGTGAAACTTGCCACATCCAGCCAATGCTCCGAAATAGAATTAAGGGTATCAAGGCTCATTTTAACACTTACATTTTACTTGTGTACCTTATAAGGTAGTAAATAATATTGTCCTTTCATCTTTTCTGTACTTGTAGGGCCCTGGCCCTAAACTGTGATGCAGCCCTGAATGATAAAGATGGAGCAGAATCTAAAAATTGGAGAGCCGGAAAGCCTGTCAGGGTTGTACGGAGCTCAAAAGGTCGAAGGATCAGCAAGTATGCCCCTGAAGATGGCAACAGATACGATGGCATTTACAAGGTCTTTCATTCCCATGGATTCACTATCTTTATTTAAAAAACGGTTTTAGTACTTGATTGAACCATGAAAACAGTTTTAGTAATTAGTTTAAGGCTCCGTGTACACAATCTTACTGGGGACATATATATATGGCCGCAAATTTACGGCTGCATATATGTCCCCCATAGAACAGTGCGCCCCACTATGAAGCGGGGAGGGGCAAGCAGCGTTAGCTTCTCCTCCTCTCCACCGGGCCCAACGTGTGCCCGTCCAGCCGTAGCCGTGCGGGCACACGTTCGTGTGAAAGGAGCCTAAGGCTGTGGATTGTTTTTTAAATGTTATTACTTGTTGTATAACTATTTAATTTAGTGATGAAACCACAAAAAAAAAACAAAAACAAATGTTGCTTGATGTATTTTATTAGGTGGTAAAATACTGGCCTGAAATTGGCAAATGTGGGTTTTTAGTCTGGCGCTATCTCTTACGGAGGGATGATATGGAACCTGCTCCTTGGACTGCAGAAGGGATAGAACGCTCAAAGAAGCTTGGACTAACTTTGCAGGTGAGAAATAAAATGTGTTTGCCTTGGAACAACATTTATTATTATAGTTCTATATGAATAAAAGACATGCACTGCGTTATTTAATATCGCATACGGATGCACTTTTGCGATGGAGTACGCAGTAAGCCTTCAATGCGCCACAATGTAATGTACCCTTGCTGAACATTTCATAGTGGGGTCAATGTGATAACATGGGAGCTGGATCCGATCAAAGCACATGTTGTGGAAACTTTTCATCAGGCTAAACAATGCAGGCACATGTGGGAATTGTGGCCACATGTGGGAATTGTGCAATTCATCCTAGGATCACACTAGACACCAGCCTTCAAGGAGCCATTCTTTGAGTTTTCTCTCCATTCATAACTCCTTGCTACTCTTCTGATGCCAACTGACCCAGGATTTGCTGGCCTGCTCAGGTGATGTGTGAGTCCGAGAGGCATTATTTCTGGGCAAGTGCTTTAACATAAAACCAGACAGGGTTATCTTTCTAAAGGTTGAGATTCAGTTTATCGGGACTGTTGCACCTTTGGAGGAACACTCTTTGCACTATTGGTTTTTACATGCAGATTCTGGGCACTAGGGTCTCATCCATCAAAGCTGCCCCTTTTGTCCAAAGATGTCTCTTCTTCAACAGGCATTTCTTTTTCATGGGAACAAGACTCTCTCAACCTGTTAACTGATGCTCTTCTTTTTTGCAG
>CM033641.1:191748935-191761567 GCA_019512145.1 Engystomops pustulosus
GCTAATCTCCACATGTGTGAGGTAGTGAAAGGTCCTCTTTAAGGAGATAGAAAAAGGATGGAGAGACACAAGAATATGACCGGTCTACAAAGTTTTCAAAAAGGATTTTACAGACTACAAAAAAAAAGGCGGGGCAATATCGCAATCGCTGCTTCTGGTCTTCAGAAAGATGGCGGAACATAAGCATAATCACCATGTGCCATTTTGGATAGATATTACTACTGCAATTGTAAGCCTAGAGAATTATTATAGCAATGAACTAAAGAAAATGACAGAACTTGAAGCAGTAGCTAAATGCAGGGCCGCCATTCTAGGGGGTCTTGTGGAACTATTTTCAAGGGCCCTCCTGTTTTCCAATTAAAAGGGGGGCCTGAGGAGCTCATAGTACCTACTCGCCTTTCGGCTCTGTCTTCTCCTTTTCCAGCCTCGGTGCATCACTATGACCTGGTGGTGTCACGACTTTGTAACGTTAAAGTGCGGGCTTTTACACTATGGCGTCAGGCAGCTGCGAGACCGCTGCGTCATAGTTATGCACCCAGGTCGGAAGAGGAGAAGAAGGGCCCCTGGCCATGGAAAAGAAGGTGAGTAAAGGGGGGCATCTGGGGTGGACATTTTATTAAAGGGGGACATCTGCTGTGAACTGGGGGGTGGAGACTATGGACTTGGGGGAGATAATCTTCCACACAGGGGCCCCAAAATTCCTAGCGGCAGCCCTGGCTAAATGCATATATTGGGGCAGATTTACTTACCCGGCCCATTCGCGATCCAGCGGCGCGTTCTCTGAACAGGATTCGGGTCCGGCCGGGATTTATGAAAGTAGTTCCTCCGCCGTCCTCCAGGTGGCGCTGCTGCGCTGAAAATCATCTGAACGCACCGGAATACACCGAGCTGGACCAGGTGAAGGTGAGCTCTTCCCAAGCGACACATTTTCGGTTTTTAAATGCGGCGGTTTTTCCGAATACGTCGGGTTTTCGTTCGGCCACGCCCCCCGATTTCCATCGCATGCATGCCAGCGTCTATGCACCACAATCCGATCACGTGCGCCAAAATCCCGGGGCAATTCAGGTACAATCTGCGCAAATCGGAAATATTCGGGTAACACGTCGGGAAAATGCAAATCGGGCCCTTAGTAAATGACCCCCATTGTCTTATATGGGAACACACATCAAAACAAAATTGTACCTATACATTGCAACAATGGCAAGAAGCAACGAAGACGGTCACATATTCAAAATTTTTTTACACAAATGCCATGTCTGATGGAAATTCATACGAAAGGTCTAGGTCACATAAAATTATTATGGTGAATTGTTTTAACTGCAGCCACGTATACTCAAAGTTAACCCAAACAGCGGTAGGTAGTCATAAAAAAAATAAATGAAAAAGTGACTAAATTGCCTTATTTAAATTGCAATATATAATTAAAAACAATGTTCATCCACATACAAAGCATAAAACTATGTACATTAGATCCCAATTTGGTATACTTCTCTTATATCTCCATAAAGATATTTAAAATATATACCTGCCAGGGGGGGATAAACCTTTTTTATTTTTTCTTCCCCTTTTCCTCCTCTCTCCTCTTATAAACAGTATAGGTATGTATTCATGAAGACAGCCACGTGTGGCTTCTTGACTTGTCTTATTCCTCCATGTAAAAAATACAGCTAGCACACGTCCAAATTTTCCTTGTCACGTATGAGCGCCAATTCTGATGAAAACTAATGTAAACAAACAGCACACGTAGTGTTTTATATCGTTTTACACTACCTACTCAATGGTATAGTATGGAGCTGATAAGAATGTATGTAGGGTGCTCACGGTTCAGCCCTCTTTATACATACTGGGGGTTCATTGCATAATGCAACAAACGCCCTCCTGTGATTGGTGTAGGCAACGCCACCATTCTGGGAGGATTTTAGCTGTTCGTGATGTCATCAGGGAGCGACCCTCCATTTCTATGACAGCTTGGAGTCTGTATGAGACTCTCTGTCATTATGAGAGATCTGTCACGACATGTGTATTATAGACTGTGGCAGATCACCTCCAATATTGCTATCTAGTAGATGGAAGGAGCGGTCAGATGTCATAGGGTCAGAGTTCCTTATGGGGTCTAGAATTTTTAGGTTTTTTTAAAAATCTTTTTTCACTGTATTTATAGTCACCCCACCCTTTCCGAATAACTGACAATAAATCTTAAATAAGATTTTGCCAGGGAACTCATTTCTTATTTTTATTAAAGACAGGTTGAAGAAGCTCATTACAGCTAAATTGCAAAGGTTTTTTTTTCTGCCTTTTTTGTGCATTACAATCTGTTTTAACTTGCTTTGCACCCTGATAAAATCCTGTTCCAAGTCCCAGGTTTGCCTTTTTTTTTTTTTTTCTTTAATCCCTTAGCATTAGGAGGGCGCGGGCTCCCGCTATTGGCACTGAGCCGTTGCCAGTTCAGCTCTGCACCGGAGCCAAACTGGCAATGGGAGTCGTGGGATGTCAGGGGTAATCTGCAGCTGACATCCCCAAGTAACACCCGTGGTCGGAGTGGGCCCCAATAGCAAGTGTTTAACCCGGTAAATTCTTTGATTAGCGCGACAGCTGCATTTTAATTGCCTCTGGGGGCTCTTTTCCCCCACAATCGTGGAAGTCTACCATCAGAGTTTCCTTTAAATCTGGGCATTGGAATTAAATGTAATTCACCACATTCATTTCTTTAATTGGCTGTTATCTTTTTTTTAAAAAATGTACCTTTTGTGAAGATCATTTCCCATAAATGTAGCCATGTTGTCCCTCAGAAACAAGATTGTGGTCCTTAGATACTACCACATCTGCTGGTGCTGGTGTGATTGTGCATAGAAACAAATTGTTTTTGCATATGAAATGTCCGAGAGTTACTATATGTCCCACAGTCGTCTATGGTAATGATAATTGAATACATGTGGTCAGGGAGGCCTCTATAGTGCATGTGGGTTTGGTTGTATCCAATGGAAACTATCTTGTTTCTAAGGGACAACATTGCTAAATTTATGGGACATGATCTTCACACAGCTAAATTATTTACATACAATTGAAGAAAATATATGAAGTACGGGAAATTAAATGTTAATTCCAAAATGGGAATACCCTTTTAAGTTCAATTTAATCAAATGACAATAGGTCCATATGTTGCTGGCGTTATATGGACTATACAGTGTGCCTGTATTCTAGACATCTGTGCCATGTTGGTTGAGCCAATATTTTCATTATATACTGGAAAATATCACTTATTTTATTAAGTGTTATTTGCTGTGTTTGTATACTGAGAATTTAAAAAATATTTGATTTTCTAGAATTTTCTGAAGAAAGTTGAACAAACCTTTATGTGTGTGTGCTGTCAAGAGTTGGTGTATCAACCTGTCACAACAGCATGCCTCCACAATGTGTGCAAAGTAAGTTGTATTCCATTTATATGTGTATCTAGAAAACAATCTTGTAGCTCCACCTTATGTCTAGGTCTAATTTCCTTTTTCCGTTTTTTTTTTGTTTTAGAGCTGTTTGCAACGCTCATTCCGAGCTGAGGTCTACACTTGTCCAGCATGCCGCTACGACCTTGGAAAGACTTACACTATGGTTCCAAATAAAGTGCTGCAGACACTGCTGGACCAGTTTTTTCCTGGTTACAGCAAGGGGCGATGATTTGTTGTGCTCTCAGAGAATCTCTTTTTGACTTTTTTTATAAATTCTTCTCAAATCACATAAAGGAATGTGGACCAACTGGGCACCATGGATCTCATACACCACCTTTCTCCATGTCATGTCTTCAGTTCTTGGCTGTCTCAGTTTCCAAGGTAGTTTCCCAACGAAGGCCACTCATCTGAAACAATTTGTGCAGCATTCTTGCCACTACAACTGATATTTGCTTGTTTTCATCCAACTACCTCAAGACAGAAAAGAAAACCTGGAGACGAAGAGATGAAATGATTGGTTATCTGATGTTCAGCAACACACTGCCTCTGGAAATTGTGCCAGGTCCGTTAGTCTTTTTAGCTCCGTTGCCGAAGGGAGTCCGCAACACATTGCAGGGCAAAGGCTTGTTGACACCTTTCAGGACTGAAGGGCTCCGTGTACACTGACAGCACTTAGTTACAAACGGATGGTAGAATAAAGAGCAGCAGATTTTTTGTAATATTTTACTTTCTTACCCATTTCTATTTTTCCCACACCCTCAATTTTTTTTCCCTGCAGAGCTGCTAATTTGTACTTTTATTACCGTGAGCTTCTTTCTGCTTTATAATTTTTACCTTATGCAGTTTGACTACTAATGACTAATGAGAACAATATATATGCATTGTTGCTACATTAGTGTAACGTGATCTGTGTTATAACCTTCTTTTCTTTTGGAGATAATCATTTCACTCTCTAACCTTGTGATTTTTCTTTTCTATACATTGTCACTTTAGTATTAGTTTACAAGCTGTATTCTGTAGTAGAGCCTTGTTTCAGTGATTATACAATCTGCAGAGCATCGCAAATGGGTGATGGTTATAGCTTGGAGAAGGGGTGAAATAGCTTCCTATTGTGATCTCAAATTTTATACACAGTATATTCCCTAAAAAATACCTTATTAAATATTTTATGATTCTGACGTTTTATGTTTTTGGCTGGCTGTGCAGATTTAGGCTTTTTAATGATGATCCATTTTATATGAAAAATGTCTAATATTCTTTATTGCTTGTTATATGAGGTTATGTTTCATTGCTGGCTGGTGTCACTTGCGTGGCTTTTGTCGATCACTATGATCAGTGTGAGAATAAATGCAATTTATACAATAGACCAATACTGCACCATAAGCTGTGTAGGGGGGGTAAAAAACAAAAAAGTTTTTATTTGCTCATGTTGATTATTTTTCATCTTCATCTCAAGATTTTATTATGCTCAGAATTGAGCTGTAATGCCGCAACACAATGGGATAAAAAAAAAGAATCAGATCGAATTCCTATCTGGAATAGTAGCTGAGGGTATTTGTACACCTTTGTACAAGCTTCACTAGGAGAAAGACCAAGTATCGGTTCTAAAATATCAGTCCACTGCTCATCTGTGATAGGTCCCAAATCTCTTTCCAACTTCAGTATTCTATTCGTGGCACCACAGAAACCAATTTGTATGGATTCCACCCTAACCTATGTATAGATCATACCTTTTTAACAAGAACTAATGTTGGCTTACAACTCAGAGGGTCTTCCAAACCCCGCCTGCAAAGCATGTATTAATACCTGATGTTCTGTCCATTGACCAATTGGTCGCCCAGCAGAACCCTCTCTAGTACCCTCTCCCCATCCTGCAAAATATTGTAATTGTGAAGCAAAAAGTATCACCAGTGATTAGGTAGGGGTAAACCGCCATCCACCTTACTTCTCTTTAGTGTATCCAAACTAATCATAGCATGCTTTCCAAATTAACCTTCAAAACAGCCCTCTCACAATGTGGAAATATCGTTATGGTATCCACATAGGTAAGATATGCAGTATGTACAATAGTTGAGGCCATAACCATTTTCATGAGATTTTCCCCTTCCTCTTGTGATAGAGGAGGCTTACCACACATTTTGTACAAATTTAGTTAAAAACGGCTCAAATTGGTCCTTAAGATAATCTCTTGGCGCTTCGATGTCAATACCACTTATCAGCTACTTACCTCTTGATCGTTTAGAGCCGAACCTCTGCAAACCGGAAACACTGGGTGCCGAGCACCACCCAGTGTACACCCGCGATTGGAGTGTGCTCCGCGATCCGGGTGCTTAACCCGTTAAATGCCCGCGACATCTAACATGCTTTCTGGGGGGTCTTTTCCCCACGATCGATTTTTCCCCCCCCCGAACCGTTTTTCGTGGGCCGCCACGATCGTTGATGTGGATCACACTGGGGTCCAATCTACTGCCGAACGCCGGTAAGATGGCGTCTCATGACTCCCTCTTACTGGCACAGTGTCAGCCTATGCAAGTGCATAGGCTGACACTGCTATACCCTGCAATACTGAGTATTGCAGGATTTATCATGAACAGCAATCAGATGATTGCTTCTTCATGTCCCCATGGTGGAAGAAGTGAAAAGTAAAAAAAAAGAGTTCAATAAAATGCCCAAAAGCCCTCAAACCATTAGAGACGTATACTGCAAAAAAAAAGTAAACAAACACAAACCCCACATATAGTATGCTCCCGCGTAGATAACAGTAAATAATAATTGAACCCGCACGATAACGCCGTAACAAAAACTGTTATTAACCCTTCAAAATTATGATGTTTAACCTATTCAATCCCACAAAATGCTATAAACAGTGATCAAAAAACATATGTACTCCAGAATGATACTGTTGCAAAGTACACACATGTCCCTCAAAAACCAAGCAATTAACATCTCCATAGCCAAAAAAGTAACATGTGTATGCCACTTGGAAACGGCATACAAAATGATTTTTTTTCCCAATAGTTTTTATTGACAAATTAGTAAAACGTAAAAAAAATATTCCTTTCTGGTATCCCCGTATCGTATCAACCCAGTAAATAAAGATAACTGATGATGGATTGCTAACGGTGACACCAAAAAAAAAAGTTTAAAAAAGCCATACAGAAATTAATATGCTTTTCTACGCAAAAAAAAAAGTTCCATAAATATTTTCACAACAGGGGATATCACCCCAAAATGTAACACTGCGAAAAGCACTCCTCCCGCAAAAAAAAATGCCATCACATGTCGGCCCCATAACAAAAAAGAGCCACTGCGGAAACTAAAATCCTGGCAGCTGCAGGACCCATCTTTCTCCTTCTGCGCCTTGCTTGCCCCCATAAAACAAGTAACGGCCACAGTGTGGAGGGGTCTCAGGTACTTCGGAGAAATTAATAGGAACAATTGATGGTGGTTTTTTTTCTTGTTATCTTCAGGAACTGTGTAAATTTTAAGGGTAAATGACCGTATACCGGAACAATTATTGACCATTCTAAATTTCACCTCCATTTTGATTCAATTACCCATGAAGATCTCAAGGGGTTTAACATCTTCGTAAAAGCTGTTTTCTGTTCTGCTAGGCTTGAAGGGTGCCATTTTGGAAAATGGGTTGTATTAGGGTTTTGTAGCTAAATATGTAAAATTTCATTCAAAACTGTATTTATATATCCCCAAAATAGTCAATTCGAAAACCGGAAAGTGATATTCGAATGAACTGCGTGACATAACTTATCCAGACATTTCAAAATGAGAAAATGTAAAGTAGACAAATGGGAAATGTTATTCAGCAACTTATTAGGTGAACATCTATCTGCCTGAAAACGCAACTGATTTTGATTTTCGAAAATGGCACAGTTGTTTCAAAAAAATTCATCTTTTTTTTCTTTTTTTTTTGTAAATAAACTCAAAACTTATCATCCAAAATTTACCACTAAAAGAAGTTCACATGTGGTGCGAAAAACACCATCTCAAATCGCTTTGATAAGCAATTTTCAAAGTTATAACCAGATAAAAGCGACTGCATGTCGAATCCAAAAATCACGTGGCTGAGCCTTAAAGAACACTACCACTTGTATGGCAAGGGTACTGTAAGTACACCTCGAGCACCAGCTCAGGTGAGCTGGTGCCGGTAGTACTTTCGTTGGTGTTAAAGAACCACGCGTATGCGGTTTTAACACTTTTTACTTTAGGGCAGACACTTTCGCGTGCTTGGTCGCACGATCGTGCCGCCCTCCTAGGAAAATAGCGGGATTTGCGCCAGCACGGTCGCGCGCAGCCCAAAGGCTCCTTCTGCCCTAAATTTAAAAAAGTGTAAAACCCGCGATACCGCGGTTTTAACACTGAACGAAAGTAGTACCCGCCACACCAGCTCACCCTGAGTGGTTGGGCTCGTTACTTACAGCTTACCCTGCCATACTAATGGTAGGTTTCTCTTTAAGCTCAACAACGTGGCTGTGCCGTTAAGGGTTAAATCTCTTACTATTTGAAGGGGAATCCTACAGTTATAGATATATTATGGGGAGATGTCTCGGGAGCTAGACCATTGTTTCAATTAATTTGCAAAGCTTGAACGATGTTCCAAACTGTTTATGATGGCCAATAATTCTCGGAAGAGACCTAGTCGCACCCCCATATATGTTAACAAGTCGTTCGCATATAGGGAACACACAATAGTTTTATACAGCGCTTGATATCCGCTACAATCCTGGGTTTCTATCTCAAACTGCGTTTGAATGGCTGAAATAATGTCATAATTTGAAAAACAAATGGGAATAGTAAAACTAATATTGTATATATTTCCAGCTATTCAAAGATAGAGAACGTTAGAAGCATTACAATCCAAATAGATACGTGCTTGTTCTAGTCTGGTGCATAAGCTTTGGCCTCAATTAAACCAACTGCTCAGATTCAATATGAGTGCAGATGTCCTACCTGCAAATTGAAGAAAATCATCAATTCTAGCCCTCTATAATAGGTTTTGTCCTCTGGACGTAATTTAAGTCAGTGGTATCATGATATAAATGAATTAAATTCCTGTTCAGTCAGAGCATGCTACCCACCCAACCAGTTTTCAATATAAAAGTTTTTTATTGTACATAATTCTCTGTTGTAATTTTAAAATGAGCTCTGTCTTGCATAGGGATTATAACCATTCTTTTTTTATATACGTGCCATGAACTGCTGGAAGTATCTCCATAGTAAGAGCTATTTACTATTACTTGTTGGTACATGTGTGTCCGTGAATATTATGTTGAGGGTCCAATGGCAGTTCTTGCTGCATCTCACATGTTATCAAATGCAGATGTGAAGCCAAGGTTACAATAAGCACTGAAGAAAAAAACACAACATTTTGAGAGATGTTCCCTTACAATGTATGATCACATGTACTAATAATCTGAGATAAGCCAGGGCAATAAACTGAGTTTGTTACACAATGAAGGGTAATAGGGGGATTTTTGCCTACACCTTTCTAAACATACATGATCCTACTGTTTGCATTAAGTCACAGTCTCTATTGCTTGAAGCTGGATTTCTTCTGGCAAGTTACTATTTCAACCTGGAAATTATTTTTTTATATTTTCAGACTACCCATTGGATCTTCAATGTGGCTGTAAGTCTCTCGCAAGGTGGCCTCAATCACAGTCTCTGAAAGGAGATCTCTTACTTCCCATCCCTAATCAAACCTATCACGCAGCGACCCAAGTATCCTACACTGTACTGAAGAGATGCAAAGACATCGAAATAGCGCTGTCTAGAGTTGGGAACCATACTGGTTTGGCTTAAATCCCACATCATATCATTGGGCTTGTTGAAAGTCTTGCTTGATGTTAAGGGAGCTGCCTTACAAGGTAGCCAAAATGGGCAATGTTTTCCTTATCCTGTACTGGAAAACATATTTGCTTATTTCCTCAAATCTCCAGTGGAGCGTTAATGGCTGTAAGTCTCCATACCACTGCAAGGTGGTCTTATTTAACCAAGTCTCAGTAAGGAGAGAGCTCTTACTTCCTTACCCTATTTCAACCTCTCCTTCAATATTGTGGAGGATGCTTAGCTCCAGCAACCTTTCCCATATATGTATGTAGTTGGACGTATAGTGGACATATGCTGTTTGAATGATCAAGTAGTTGGGAAGGCTAGAAATTTTTTTTCACATAGTTTAATAGGAGCCTTTTGTTAACCCCTTCCCGACCAGGGTCCGACCCTCTCCATACCTGTAAGTCTGTATTCGGCAATATTGGCTGTCCTAAGTCTTTGTCTGCACCGCGTCATCGTTTCCAGGCACTGCGGCCGGCGGCTTCAAAGAGGATGGCGGCGCCATGCGGCGTGGTCGCCGCTCCCTGATGACGTCAAGGGAGCGTCGATCCATCGCCATGGTAAAGCCTCGGTTAGTTTCCGAATACCCGAGGACTACGTCGTTTTAAAACGCCAGCAATTAACATGTGCTAATTGCACAGTGTATGCATGGGGAGACTAAAATCCACATATACTGTCATACAGTAGTATGCATATATTATAGTTATGAATCAGACTACCTGGGGTTTACGAGTACCCAAGGGAGATCTGAAATTACAAGTAAAAAAAACAAAAGTATAAAAAAAAACATTATAATAAAAAAAAACCTAAAATTCAAATTACCCCCTTGTCCGCTAAACTGATATAAATAAACAGTAAAAATCATAACACATTCGTATCGCCCGTATCCAAAAATCCTGCATCTATCAACATATAATAAAGTTTTTTCACGCGTTTTAACCCCGTAACGAAAATAGCGTAAGTCGAAATGGATTTTTTTGTCCATTTGAAAATATTACAAAATTCATAAAAAGTTATCAAAGGTCGCACAGTCCCAAAATTATAGTAATGAAACCACCATCAAATCGTCACAAAATGACACTATCAAACTCCCTACCCAAAGTTATGAAAAGTTATTGGCGCCAGAAGATGGCAAAATAAAAAATATATCTTTTGTACAGGAGTTTTTAATTTTTTTAATTTCTAAAACATTATAAAACTATACAATTTGGTATCCACTGATCGTACGCGACCCCAAGAATAAAGTAGACATGCTCATTTGGGACGCAGAGTTGTAAAGCTGTAAAATCCAAGCCACACAAGAATAAGTCGTCGTAAATCGTGGTTTTGTCACCATTTTCACTGCATTTGGAATTTTTTTCCCGCTTCCCATACACGCCATGGATCATATTAAATACCTCACTAGAGTGCAATTTGTATACGCATAAAAGAGCCATAACACAGCTTTTATGTGGAAAATAACAAAAAGTTATAATTTTTGAAGTTGTGAGTGAAAATGGAATATGAAAAAACTAAAAAAGTGCCAAGTCGTTAAGGGGTTAAATATTACCCTACTAAACTAGCAGCACCATCAGGTAGGTATAAAGTGTCCTCTTTAGAAGTCCATCCCTTATGTGAAATTTTTCCTGTTTATCTGTAAATACAAATCTCCCCAAAGTCTCTTTAACAGTTACTATGGTTTAGTTGAGATTGAGTCATGATGCTTAGGCCCACCACAGTAAAGCTAGGACATGTCCTATCTTTTCCTCGTGTACCGAGTGATACCGATGCCTCCACTGTGTGTGGATTGCGGCCTCCTTGTGACCATTGCCTGTCATATCAATTGACCTATCTTGGCAATCTTGCATCTCCCATACTTATTGGAAGTTCGCCTAAGTCTTTGAACAGAAACATTGCTGTTGACTGTACCATCTCCGTGTCCGAGTATAGTTTTACGTTTTTTAGAATCAAAGTCATTTTCTCCAACCATGTGCTAGTTTTTTTTATCCCAAGGATTCTGCAGATATCTATGTATCTTCGCCCTGCTTCTCGAGCGTTTGTGTGTGATTTTGCTTGCACTGAGCTGCCGAAACCTACTGTTGGTTAGCCTCAGTTCTACTAAAACATATTTCTTTTTATTAAATCTCGAGGCAATGTCCTTCTTCTTTAGAGATGATGTTTTGTATGTGGAACATAACCAGTCCAATCTTAAAATATTAAAAATAAAGGTCTATCATGGTACATAGTTTATTCAGAACCCGAGGTGTATGCCATCTGGCCCCGGTGATTTATCTATCTCAGTGGTTGCGAGGCGGCGCAGTACCTCTTCCTGGGTTAAACTGTTGACATTCCAAAAATAATTTACATTATTCCTCATTGTGTCTTCCACCAGGGGATTATCCTGGGTAAAGACAGTGACTTTGAGTAGATTGGCCCTTTCCTTATCTACTTCCACCATGACCCCCATGTTATTTCTAAGGGGACCCACACTCTGTTTTTAGTTTCTGTTTTACAGGATTTATTTTTCTCTCTATAATCCTGTAATGCCTCATCGCTACCTTCACGTTTTAGCACCTTAAACGCCTTATCTTTCTCGCTTATTGCTTTTCTTACAAGACTACAATTTTTCTTCAAGGGATATGATGTCCAAGCTGTGTCTGTAGGGTGCCTTACTGTACATAACTAGCCATTAAACCATATATTGGTTTACTAAGACTACAGTGATCTTGGCACTAGAGCTTAATTTTCCATCTGATAAGTCCTTTGACACAGAAAGAATCCAATGTCTCAATGTCAATTGAGGCGGTAAGTCAGTGGGTTTCTTCATGACAAAATTCTGTCTGATGTTGAATTTTATCCCCTTATTTAATGGTAGTCTTTAGAGGGACAATATTGGAAACAATTTTGTGACCCAGACTCATGTCTGCATTATGGTTAAACTAAATATGTTGCCAAAATAAATATATATTTTTTTCATTTGTGAATTGTTCATTTTAAAAAATCACCAATAATTAGTAATTTATCTTCACAATTTATTACATTTATATAATTATATATATTATAATTTGAATATATATAATTATTTTTAATGTGTGGCCTTTAGAAGAGGGAGCTTTAGCTGCTGTGTAGTGCAGTGTAGAAATGGGATATTACATCTTCTATCCTGAAGACCTGTTGTTGCGGATGAGGGTCCTGCTTCTTTTAGCATGGGCTACAAGTCTTGATTCTAAAATAATTTCCATCATGAAGCTGTGTTAAGGCTTCTGTAGACAAAATCCCTTTTGTTCGGTGTCCATCTCTGAGCTCTTCAAAAAGATGGGAGACCCTGGGAGCTAAAATTTTGCACTCCTGGGGAAACTAAACAAG